>JBBUKS010000065.1:4486398-4497977 GCA_038050645.1 Hedychium gardnerianum
TATTATTAGGTAATTGAATTCAATACAATTAATTTAATTATGAAAAAAATAATGGGTACAAAATTAATATTTGAGGTTGTGTACATAACAAAGAGGACGACACAAGCACATAGGAACTAGTTTCGATTGATTCTGATCACCTTAGGTCATTCAACCAATTTCGGAGAATTTTTTTTTTGAATCTGCAACGAATTTTTGGATTCGTTGCAGATTCAAAAAGAAAAAAATTCTCATACAGGACGAATCTGTAACGAATCATGGATTCGTCGTCAAATTTGACAACGAATTCATGTTTTCGTTGCCAAAGTTTGCTACGAATCCAAAACTCGTTCCAAATTTTTCCCTTATTAATAAATATTAATTATAATTTTTTTAGGAAAATATGCAATGAAAATTTTATTTGTCACAATATTGCAACGAATAAAGAGTTTGACGTAAATTTAGCGACGAATTAAATATTCGTTGCAGATTTGGTGACAAAATCATTATTCATCGTAGAATCTGGACGAATTAATTATTTGTTGTTGATTCTGCGATGAATATGAGTTTTTGTCGCCAAATTGCAACGATATCTGTGACAGAAATTAATTTATTGCTAATTTGTGATGAAAGTTATTCGTTGTAAAATTCGTTGTTAATTTGTGATAATTTATATTTTTATCGCAAAATTTATTGTCATTTTGGTACGAAAAATTTTTGTCGCAATTTCGTCCCTAAATTTTTTTTTTTTTTTTTTTTTTGTAGTGAGTGTGAATGTAATCACGAAGGTTAATAACTCCTCAATTCTAAAACATGGTTCTCAAGAGTTAATTATTAGCCCCTGCCTATGGTGCAATGGTAAGATGTTTATGTAATATTTTAAATATTTATGATTCGATTATCTACGATGTATTATAGGATATTTTCTTTCAATAGAATGATAAACTTGGGGATGTTAGATTGATGGATCGTCCGCTATGAGTACTTTCGGATTTACTTTAATAACCGATGAAAAATTTTCGTGAGACGAGTCAGTATTCTTAGGATTAATTAGTCCGAAAAGTTGGATATATGATGCTAGTTAAAAATAAATAAATAATCAAAGATTCAAAATGAATAGTCTATAATTATTAAACTCAAAATCTCATATGAATATAAAATTTCAATTGTTTATAGTTTTAAGTATCAATTGAAAATAAATAAAATAAATAACATTTTTTAAAATAAATATTTAACCTAATTTCCCAATAACTTAGTTCTATTGTAAATTTTAAAATTTTATTTTTCCCACTAGCTAAATAAATATTTAACGTTTATATTAAAAAACAAATTAACAAATAAAAATGTCTATAATTGTTTTTTATAACATCTTTATCTCTCTAATAAATTAAAGATATAATTATAAATAATAATATTTTTTTCTATTTTCTATTTCTATAAATATAATTTTAAAATCACAAGAAAAAATAAAACCTCAAATGCTACTTTCACGACGCGGCATCCACTCCGCCACCGCCTACCGACAACGCTGCTACTTTGACGACGCATTCAAGGTGTTCGACCGTGTTCACCACCCAACCTTACGGTCTTTCAGAGCCCTCATCCCCGGCCTTTCACGTCACCAATGCTTCCACCACCTCCTTCCCGTATTCACCGGCCTCCTCGACAGCCCCAATCTACATCCCAGTTCTGTCAATCTTGCGAGCTTACTCCGTGCTTGCGCGACTCCGAAGCAGGCCAAGCAGTTGCACGCCCTCACGTTGAAGATGGGGCATGACTCCGATGCTCACATCGCGACGTCACTCATCGCCATGTATTCGAATTGCTCCGAGTTGAATTCCGCTCGGAGGGTGTTCGAGCTAATGCGGAGAAAGAAAGTGGCTACTTTTAACGCCATGCTATCTGCATTGGTCAGAAATGCAGAGTTCTTATCAGCTCTGAAGTTGTTCAGAGACATGGTTGTTGTGCTGCGACCCAGCTCCGTCACCGTCGCAAGTTTACTCCCAGCCTGCGCGACTCCGATGCTGGGTAAGCAGCTGCACGTCTTCTCGTTGAAGGTGGGGCATGATTCGGATGCATATGTCGCAACTGCCCTCCTCACCATGTACTCGAATTGCTCCGAGCTAAGTTTCGCTCAAAGGATCTTCGAGTTGATGCTGGACAAGAAAGTGGCTACCTTTAACGCAATGTTGTCTGCATTGGTCAGAAATGCAGAGTTTCTATCAGCTTTGAATCTATTCAGAGAGATGTTGGTGGTGCTGCAGTCCAACTCATTGACATTGCTCACTCTTCTATCCGCATGCTCGGAGCTCTCCTCGCTCTCCTCTTTGCGTTTCGGGAAGCAGATACATTGTTATGTGTTCAGAAATCGGTTGAGCTATCATGATGTCAAGATTGGAACAGCACTTGTGCGCATGTATTGCAAATGTAGTTTGGTCGAACAAGCTCATAGAGTTTTTCAGCAAATGGAGGACCGGAACTTGGTGACTTGGAACACTATGATTTCAGGATTCTTATGCCATGAAGATGTTCGTAGCGCTCTGAGTTTGTTTCATCAGTTGAGAGTGGAACGCATATCCCCTGATGCAGTCACTTGGAACATATTGATCAATGGCCTTTCGAGACACGGAAATGTTACCGAAGCTTATAGGTTGTTGGTCTTAGTGCGATCGGACCAAGTCGCTCCATCACTGAGTTTAGAATGCATGACTAGTCTACTTCAGGTTTCTTCGTCGACCTCAAATCTCCTTCTTGGGAAAGAGATTCACTGCCATGCGTTGAGGATCGGAGTGGGGCACGAAGATGACGTTTTCCAAACAGCCTTAATCGATATGTACATGAAGTGCGGATACTCTCTTCATGCTTGTAGGGTGTTTAGTCGCTTGGAAAGTAAGTCAATGGATCCAGTGATGTGGAACGCCATGATATCTGGTTATGGAAGAAATGGGGAGCATAATGCTGCACTTGAGTTGTTCAGAGAAATGCTAGAACATGAAGTAAAGCCTAGTGCAGCTAGTTTTCTGGCTTCTTTATCGGCATGTAGTCATAGTGGTCAAGTCGAAAAGGGCATGAAAATTTTTAAATTCATGACAGTAGTATGTGGGATAAAGCCATCGAAAGAGCACCTTGGCTGTTTGATTGATTTGTTAGGTCGAGCAGGAAAGCTTAGTGAAGCTGAAAAAATTATATGTGAAATCCCTGAGCCTTCAAGTTCCATGTATTCTTCTTTGTTAGGTGCTAGCCGGCATTATGCGGAGGCTGAACTTGGAAAAGCAATGAGCAAGAAGTTTTACAAGTTGGAGCCAAGAAGTTCGACTTCGATGGTGATTTTATCGAATATATATGCAAAGCAAGGAAGATGGGAGGACGTAGAAAAAGTGAGAGAAAAGATGATGAGCAAAGAGATATACAAAATGCCTGGTCACGCTTGGGTTGTACCGTAATACTTACAGAAAACATGTCAGCTAATTGTCTGTATTACTTAAAGTTTGAACCAATGCCAACCAGTCGAGAGCTCTCAACTAATATTGCTACCTGTTTGCAGTTGCTGCTACAAAAAATAAAATAACATAATGGTGAATTTTTGGGCAGATTCTCAAGAGTTAATTATTATTGGATGCTACTGTAGTAAAGTCTGATGCTCCCTTCTTTTACAAAGGTTTTTAGTACAAAAGATAATAAGCAGTCAAAATCAAATTGCATGCTTGTTAATGATTATAATGATTTCGGAATTAGAACATGATGAATTTGCATAGAAAAATAGTTTTTCCCCCTAATATCATTTGTTTGCACTTCTAGTTCATGTTTAGGATGGTAGGTACACTCCACATAAGATGTAAAATTTCATTCCTTTAGGTTTTGGTCCTTGACTAAAACAAAACACTATCATGTCGTTTCACTCATACTGACACATATGGTATTAGTGAATCAATGAGGATGTGGAACGTGCCACAATATGCAATTGAAAAAGAGAGTGAGTGGAAATAGCACTAGTTTGATTTCATCGCCTGTTCTTGCCTTGTTAAAATCCATTTTTGAGCACTTGGTAATGGCCAATTGTTGTGGAGTTGCAGAACTGCATTTCACAGCCATCAAAATCCCTAGCTCGTGGTTGTGGCTAATGAGTTGTGGATACATATGGGCCATGAAACTGCAAATACTCTTGACTCATGAAATAGGAAGATTGCTTGTTGCTTGGTGCGACTTCTTGAACTAAGGAAGACAATGTGTGGTCGCTTGAATCGTTTGTCTTGACGTATTTCACATGTCAGTCAATAAGCTTCTTTTGTGATGATTAGAATGGAGTGAAATTCCTCAAGTGATTGTAAAATTTACTGCATGCTCTGGACATTTAAAGTTTTAGTTCTTTTTTTTGCTGTTAATTTTGTCAACCTGACGGTTATCATTTATCATCCAAAACAAGGCTTCCTTGCCTAGAACTTCTCTTGACAAGGTTAGCAATTCATTTTTCCTTTAAAGTACATAAGGAATTTGTTTGTGTTAACCTTCTCGTACTCTTGGGTTGTGTCTCAGTTAAAGGAATGTATTCTACTTGACAGATGCCTAGCTCTCCTGCCATTGAAGGAAATCAGTGGTGTGCCAATTCAAACTAAACTTGATGATGCTCAATGCAATGCTCGTGATCGATTTCAAAAGGCTAAGCAGATTGAAATAAGCATACAAGATAACCAAATTCATCCATCAGAGCAGAGTTCAGCTTATCAATATATTAGAGTCTGACAGGATCCTACTTTACCAAAGAAGCAATCGTGTCACCAAGATCAACAGGCTGAAGACAATTAAATTGAGCTCTGATCATCATTTTTGCCCAGGAATACATAATTCCATTGTTTTTACTCATGGAAGAAACACTGTAGCATCCAGAGAAGTTGCTTCAGAATCTATGAGATGTTTGCTTAAGAAAAATGGTACAGATGCTGATATATTAAACACTGGAGCTAATGATAGAGCTGTTAGATGTTGGTGGTCATTTGGAGAATGATACTTCCGTTGCACAGCGACCCTGTGACAAAGATGTAAGTTTCCAAGATGCACCTAAAAATGGAAGTAAAGAAAACGTGATTATCATACTTCATGGGAATAGCCATTTAAACATTCAACCTAGTTTTCCATTGGAGAATGATCATCGCACACTTGAAAGGCCCTCTGACTTTGGACTGAATCATGACGATGCCTTTGCTGCTGAGAAACACCATCATCTGTGCTCTCAAGCCAACAACAGTGAAGATTCTACCATTGATGATTGCACTGAAGTAGACTTGTGTATAAAGTGCAATAAAGATGGTGAGTTGTTGAATTGTTGTAGCAGCACTTGCTTGATTTCTGTACATGAATCCTGTTTGGAAGCGTCACCATAGTTGGAGACTTCAGGACTTTTCTATTGCTTCTTTTGTTCATATACGAGAGCTGTTATTGCTTATAGGAAAGCTAAAGAATATTATTTGCTAGGGATCAGCCAATTGTAACTTCAACAGTATCTGATAGACAAAACTCAACAATTAGTAGTTCCGCAGCTTTGTGTTATCAGCAAGGTAACTTGACAGGGAGGGAGTACTACAGACATTGGTGAAAACATAATTGTATGTGAAGTTACACCTACCATTCAGAATGTTAATGCTACTCTCAACAAAGGGGATGTTGCTCGCAAATGCATTTACAGTGACCATGTTGAGGCTACAAAGAATCATCATCTAGGTGATCATCATGCTCCTATTGATACTATTGATGAACCTTGCCCAGATGATCCATGCGATGCTAGACAGATCCATATGTCAGGCAAGGTGAAGTAGGCAATTCATGTAGCCAATCAAATGTTGAGTGATGTCATTTTTGGAGAGTTGATCTGGAAGATAGAAGTTCACTAGAAGAAAATGAACAGGATCAAAAAGCAGATAGTCCTCATGTTGGTGATAAGTGCAAAGTGTTGTCCTGTCACAAAGCCAATCAGGAAAGTGAAAGGAGCGTGAATGCTTCCCCTAGCATCTCAAACACCAGTGAGAACTACAGTTTATGTGGACTTAAGTTTTCATTCAGAATCTTAACAATGACCTAAACAGAGGGAATAGTATTCAAAGTAATAATGGTGAATATATCAATATTGGTGTTAATCAGCAATCAGGGGAACCTATGGTTGGCGCTGATATTCAAAGTAACTTTGAGCTTGTTGGTAATTCATGTAGCTGACATAATGTAGAGGTAAGTCAGTTTAACAAGGATCAGACAAATGGAACTTAATGGAATATAGCAAACAAGCTCTGCAAGCTGATCAAAAGATAATAGCGACAATATTGTATGTGGAGTAGGACCTCCCCTTGAGAATGTTAATACTGACCTCAATGAAGAGGATACATTCCCACATGATACTGAAGAACATTTAGATGTTGCAGAGACAAGCAACTAGAACAGCATCTTTCTGTTTCTGCTGTTTGTTACAAGCGTTTTACATTCCCATGGGATTCATCTTATGCTAGCTATGCCAATGATAATGGGCAAGGTGATATTAAGATGATTAATGACCATAATATATTGGAAGTACACAAGGAAGCAGATGAAAATGTAGAGGAAGTGTCAACTAGTGCCAAGCATAGGAATAGACTCACTCTGGGTAAGTCTAAAAGGTGGGATTATTGAGTTTAGCAATAAGTATTATGTATTGTTTATTACAAAAACTTCATGTTCTTCATGCTGCAATTATGCTGTTATATCCGATGCTAGTAGATGCTGAAAAAAAAAGAAGGAAAAATCGAATTGTGTTTTACGATGTTTCATCATCATGTTTTCAGTGAGTCAAAAGAGCCTGGCCTTTGAGAGGATAAAGTCGAAGTCAAAAAAGAAAATACAAAAAGAAAAGCAAAGTTCTGACTGATATAACTCTCTTGGTTAAACCTCATCCATATATATAATTATTCTATATCCATCTTGTCTAGCACCCTTTTAGGCTCTTTAAATTTAATGATCTAGAGATTTATTTGCCGTATGGAAAGAGAAGAAAAAGTCGGTCAGGATTTGAACAGTTTGAATTTGAGCTTTGCATTAGTATAAATGTATAATTTCAATTATATAACAAGGTTGCTAGCTGCAGTTTTACCATCAGTTTGTAATAATGTAATCACTAGTCGAGTCTTTATCGAATATATTATACTTACTGTAATGTCGACTGCATGCATGCATGATGTATGGCCTGGGCGTGACGAAAAGGCACAGACGACCGATGGTCGTATCGGCCAAAGAGGAGAGATACATCATTCTTCATGTGATGGTTCAGTTTACACTTTGGATAAATTCCTTTCCATCTAATATAATGTCGATGCTTAAGTACTGATGCAGTCTGGGTAAATTTGATTGGGTCACCGTTTTATCGTGACTCTATACATTAGGTCGATGTTTTCCACAGCAATAGGATCCTCATCCTATCGAGCTGTGACTTTCTCTATCCGCGTGGTCATAGTAGCACCAGAACAGTGAGGAATCTTGATTGAACGGGCTCTTATTGACTTCGACCTCCGATAATTTTTGACATAAAATCGACCTCAACGGGATTGTCTATCTTGAAAGTGACATTGTGCTAACGATTAGACAACACCAGAGATATGAACCAATAGTTATCGCCCCTAGCAAGATGACCCATTGGTACGGATGACGCTTAAGGCTCGCATGACAACTTATGTGAACTTTACACCTTCAGAATTATATAAGATTTCATGAAAATAAATAAAAATATAATTTTCTTTTTTCACTCAAAAATAATTCTCCTCTTCTTCTTCTTCTTACTCTCTCGCACATGCACGTTGCATGTGAGACTCTTACTTTAATCCGTTGCTAACTTAATCATTAAAGGAGTCCCATGCAAGACTTCGACAACAAACACACCGAAGGACTCACGTCACTACAACTCCGAGGGAGGAGGGAGGAGGGAGGGGGCGAGGGGAGTTATAAAAGGACACCATCAAGTACTAGTATTTACAAAATCATTTATAAATCGCCATGGGAACTGAAAAAGCCACAGGAGTCCTCTTTTGACTGGTGGACCCCAGTAAATTCCTTCTCTTTGGGATTGGTCAAAAAAGACCACAAAGCGAAGAGACGTAGTCCGATGCAACCCCAAAACCAACCAAACAAAACGTTGCCCGACCAATTCATTCCACCTGTTTTTACCAGTCGGCTCTTCTTCCTGCTCCATGTCCCCTGACCACCGGCAACCCGACAGACACCATAACCATTCCCCTCGTGACTCCTGTTCATCGCCTCCGCTATCACATCTTTCTCCAACTCGATCGATCGTCATGTATATATATATATATATATATATCTAGCTATCTGCTGCTAGTATTTGCAGGGAAACATGGAACTAATCAACGTCAGCTCATCATCGTCGAGAACGGAGTTGGAGACGAGAGGCGTCCGGGTCCACAGCCACAGCGAGGCTGAGCGCCGGCGCCGGCAGCGGATCAACGCCCACCTCGCCACCCTCCGCAGCCTGCTCCCCTCCGCCAGCAGGGTTAGTTTAATTAATTAATTCCTACGCATTAATTAATTCTGATTATAAGTTTGTAATTTTCATTAATCGCTTTCAGTTGGACAAGGCGGCGCTGCTGGGGGAGGTGGTGCGTCAAGTGCGGGAGCTGCGGGTGCGGGCGGAGGAGGTGGCGGTGGTGGTCCCTGGCGAAGCAGACGAGGTCGGGGTGGAGGAGGATGAGGAGGCGGTGCGCGGTGAGACTAAGACAGCCGGCGGTGGGCAGCAAGGGAGGATGGTCCGGGCGTGGGTGTGCTGCGAGGACCGACCCGGACTGATGGGCGAGCTGAGCAGGGCGGTCCGGTCCGTCCGGGCTAGGGCGGTCCGGGCTGAGATGGTGACCGTCGGAGGGCGGACGAGGAGCCTGTTGCAACTGGAGGTCAGCGAGTCTGAGGCAGCGGCGGCGGCAGAGAGGGGGAAGGGCCACCACTCGAAGCTGCAGGCGGCGCTCTGGGCCGTCCTGCTCACCAACCGACCCGGTCCGGTGACCCGGTTCCGCAGCCGGACATAGATAACTCTAAGATAATCGTTAAAAAGTTTAGTTAAATCAAATTAACCGAAGTTGTCTTCTGAGCTTTTGATGATTAATTTATTAGCTAAGCACTTGTATACACGGACAAGAAGTGGATGGAATGTGTAGTCGGCCATTGCTAATTAGCTTCAATTCCTTGACCTCCTCGAGCACTGTAGCACTCCATTGAGCGAAGTACTTTTCATCTACCCCAATTTTTCCGTCTTTGTACAAGCCGAAGCATTTGTGCTGGTCGGCATCTCCACACTCCACCTCCCCCTCCGGATCCTGCCACGATCCCTTGTGCTTCATCCCTGCCGAATCCGCCATCCACCGGAAAACATACTGCCCTGCTCCGGCCAACTCATTCCACCCCTTGGGGTAGAACTCCATGATGCTGCTCTTCTCCTCCATCAGAAACAAATTCGCCAGCTGAGCTCCATGAGGCGACACCAACACATCCGTCTCCCTCATCAGCTTCACCTGCAGCAATACTATGCATATCATACCAACATATCAATCACAAAATCATAAATTATATATAGACATGTGATGGATCTCCAGAGCATCACGGATCAATCCTCGGTTTGAATATGTTTATGCTTTATTTGATGAAAAAGCATGAAACTAGGCATGAAGTACGATTACTCATAAACTTGGATCCATTGGCGGAGCGAATACAACGCAGATTGAGTATTCAGAATCATGATTGAGTATTTGGGTGCATGGAGCATGACTCTCATGACCTATAAAGATCGGTTGGTTACCGGTATATCTTCTTTCCGGATTTATCCTCAATTAACATGTTAATTGATATATATGTGTACCGTACCTGATCACAAAATGTCATGTTGTTTCCCCACGCAACCTGAACCCTGCAACCTTCCACCTTAGCGCACTCCCTCTCAAATATTCCGATCACCGCCGGCTCGTTCTTGAACGCCCTCGAACCCAACCGGAGCAGCAACGTCAAGCGAATCGTCACCGTCGAATCCTCCTCCCGACGATCTCCCACGACGCCGCAGTGCGCTCTGGCTCTGCACCGCATCCCTGCGTACACCTCCCTCCGCCTCTGCTTCTTCATCGCTCCCTCGTTGTGCCGGAACACCACCGCCTTTTCGAAGCACGCCACCCCTCCGCCGCCGCCCAAGTCCTCGATCCTCACCTCCCCGATGGCCGCCTCCGCGAGAGTGCGCACCCACTTGCCCATGGTCGTCCTTAACTCGCCGCGGTGAAACAGCACCCACCGCGCCGGCACCACGCATTGCTTGCGCTGGTGCCACGACGCGAACGGAAGGAGCGCGCAGAGGCCGTGCCACAGGTTGTCGTAGTCATAGAAGGTGTCGGAGACGAAGGTGAGGCCGGGGAGGAGAGCGGCGCCGTCGGGAAGCGCCTCCGGCCATGCGAGGGCGTACGAGTTCCTTGTTCCGTTGGAGACGTCACGCGCCGAGAGACAGAGCAACCGTCCGTTGGACGTCATCGACGGGAAGTAGAGATACTGGCTGTCGCTGCCGTCGAAGGAGTCGTTGAAGGAGCTCATGAACCAGCTGGTCCGTCCCGACGTCGGCCGATCGGCAAACTTCAAGTCCTTGAGCGGGCTGAGTATAGGGCGAGTCCGGAAGAAGGGGTCAGGCCACGGAGTGAGGGAGAAGAGATCGAAGGATTTGATCACTTGAAAGAGGAGGAGGAGGAAGAAGAAGAGGAAGGTGATCACAAAAAGGTATTTGAAACGCTTGCTTGAGAAAGGAAGATTGAAGAACTTGAGATTCTGTTCTTGGGCACTACTGTTCATGGCGATGAAAATTGAAAACACACGAGAGATGGAGAGATAAATGGAAGATCGATCGAAATCTGCTCCATTTTTACATGTATGTATGATCTGAATCCATTAATATTTTAATATTCTGAGATTGGAAAATGGCAACATGATCTCTTTAATTAATTGGTATATATGATATCCCCATTTTGGGCAAGGCAAATTTGGATACTTGTCGATCGATATAAAACTAAGAATATAGTTTCCATTTCTAGTGATCAATTAGAAATTGTGGAATTATCTTGTGATCATCTCTTCTTGCATCTCTAATGAGACTCCAACTTTCCTCCCAATTTTGCCCTGTCATGGGGCATCAAAAAGAGAGATGCTCTTGTGTTTCCTCTTCCCCTACACAAAAGATGCAACTTTTCTCCATAACATGTACTGGTAGCTGGTCTCGAGTCAGTGTCGTACCTGAGATATTTATGGCTTGAGTCGAGTTTCAAAAAAAAAGGACCCTCCTTACAACGTCTTACTATTATTTTAGCTTAAAAAACCATCCGCACTTTAAAATATGAAAGCCAAAAGTCTCGCCTCATTTCACTACCAAAATCAACAAACTCCAGAATCCAAATTTCTGAAAGGATAAACAATATCAATATCATAGGCTACAAATTGTGTAACAATATAAAGTGAACACTATAAATTACTATGTGCATCTTTCATATTTTAATCATCTTCACTGCAAAAGTCCAGGAGTTATCTAAGTGCTAACATAACCTAATCTGTTATGTTTATGA
>JBBUKS010000065.1:4498077-4510007 GCA_038050645.1 Hedychium gardnerianum
GCACACTGGATTAGTTCATCAGATAACAATAAGACTTAACTTTGAACCTTTGACAACATTAAAACATAGGTTTGATTCTGGTGCTCCCTGCACCAACAACATAAAGTTAGCTATGTTTTTATTGGAAGAGTTTTAGGATCTCTTTACACTTTGCCTAATTTTGATAGTAGACAATTCCGAAAATAGTCATGATTCATAGAAGTAGATTACTACTTGTGCTTCTAAGGTGACCTCTTAACTATATTTTGATTACTGGATAAACTCAGATCATGTCAACTCATTTGGAAAAATCAAAATCCCTATATTTGTCTTAGTCTTGTAAGCACTAAAAAGAAAAAAATATTTTTAATAAGAGATCTAAAAACAATTATCATGAGTAGAAACTAATAAGTTAACCCTTTTATATTGAGTTAGGTTACTAGCTAAATAATTGTTATATTTTTCTTGATTACCAGCAATCCTTTGAGACCATGTATAGACTTTGAGAGGGATGAAATATGTGTGTGGCAGGTAAGTGCCTATCGCCAGAGGCATAAGGAACATGGTTACATGATGACTTGACTAGACTTGGAGATTAACACTTGAAAAAGTTAAGCCACTCATTACACCGAGCACGGAGAACTTCTACTTAGGTCATTCTCAAATAATTTTTGTATTATGCTCATCAATGAAATTATATGATAGGATTAGACTGATTCACTAGAGATTATGATGCACCATTTCACCATATGAATCTATATTGCAGGTTTTTGCATGAAGACAAACAAAGGTTTAAGTCTGAGGGTGTGATGTTGGTAGATTATGCATGTTTCTAGGCATTGTTTGTCGTACATTTACTTATATTTCATGAGCATGATTTACATTATCGCATACTATTTCATTATTATGTCATAGCTTTTACTCTTTTAGTTCAGAGATTTTCTCTTTTCATATTTTGATTGATAGGACGCATTTTGGAGAAAAAATGGAGCATATTAGACATTGGTGCAACCTTGGAGAGAAATTAGCAAAGCATTGTTGTGCCTTATTCAGCCAAAGCAAGGTTGTGCCTCTAAGGCACGACCATGCCTTATTTAGGTGTGTCTCCCAGGAGCTCCAGAATGTCACACGATCAGGTCATGCCTCCCATGCATGGCCTTGCCCCAAAGCTAGGAATAGAACCCCCCATGGTTCGGTTGTGCCCATGAGGCATGACCGTGCCTTACTTCACCAAGGCTATCATGGCACGACCGTGTCGTGTTAATTAGGGCTTGTGTGAGGGACCTATAAAAGGGAAAGAAGATCCCCATTTCAAAGGTGAGAGAGACTTTCCCTTGAAGGGAACCCACAAGGTCTATTTCTAAGGAGATTCGACGATTCGTCCGCCATCCGAGCTAGGATTTCATTCGAAAACATCGACAACATCTAGCTAAACTTTCTCTTCTCTTTTTTTTCTGATTTGTGTTGTAGATTGCTATTTTCTATGTCTTGTGGTTGTATTTCCTTTGCTATGGAGTAGATTTTCTAGATTCGAGAATGTAGAGAGTAATTATAAAGTGATGTTGATTTATGAACTGTGGATTTGCCCATTTCCTTGTTCTATATGTTTGTGCCTTATTATTGTTTGATTAAATGTGTGTGTTGTGAATGTATTTGGATGTGAAGGATTGGTCATCATATAAAGGAGATGCTTTAGATTGTATGACTGGGGACCCTTAGTGACAGAGGGTATTCCTTTAATTTGATTTTATAGAGTCATCATCTTGAAATGAGGGTCAATTCTTTGCAAGGGATTAGCTAATTAAAGTTTAATGGGTTTTCCCCAATTTAATGTTAGGAAGTGGCTTGTGTAATCTATATTATATGACTGAGGGGGCCCTCATGTGATAGGGGGTATCCCTTTAATAGAACTTTCTAGTGTTACCTCTTTACTTCTTTTTTTTTTGATGAAAAGGTAAATATAGATATCATCAAGAAAAAAATATAGCATACAAGAAGAGAAGGGCTCCTACCCATGTCATGTCTGATGAAATGTCAGATCTGTGGAGGTGCCCGAGGTAGGACATCGTACACGTGCACACATGCATACCATCACTATCCTAAATACCAACTCTCTTGTATGTCCTATCACCACTCACTCCGATTGATTGCCTATCTCCCGCACAAACACGGGGGGATAGGTATCAATCGATCTCTATCATCACTCACATGTCATGTCTGAGGCGAAGCTGACGTCAGAATATGCAGGTACACTCACAGCTCCGCAGGTTGTGACCATCCTCTGATTTGTATCTATTAGCTCCTATGGAGGACTAGCTCATGTGAACCCTCTCACAGCCAAGCTGATATCATAATGTTAGAATATGTAGGACTGCTCGTAGCTCCACATGTCATCACCATCCTCTATGTCAACGTTGAGAAAAATCTCCTCTAGACCGGCTCATGTGGTCTCCCGTGTAATCCTGGCTGATGTCAATATGTGAAGTCTCCGCTCTCAACCAGTCTCTAAAGTAACCATCACTATCCCTTGCACACTTTTAGCAAGTGTCCAGCTGTCAACGAATTTATGGTGTCTTTACCGCGAGCCATTTGCTACGGACTAGATAGGCCATTCTGGTTGGCCTATTCACCCTCTTGGGTTTTTTGGCAAAACCCCAGCCATAAACAGATTTGAAATGTATTTACTATGAGCCATTTGCTGCGGACTAGATAGACCAAATAAGGTGGGCCTATTCACCTAATCTCTCCTCAATACATATACTCTCAAAGCACTTGAGATAAAAGATCACTCTTCTCCCACTCAAACATCCTCTCACCTCTCCCTCACCGAAGTGGCTCAGCTCTTGATGCAGCTCCATGTGTCTCTAACCCTCCAGGGCAACTGACTCTATGCACTCAAAGTACTCCATGTAGCTCTGTGCTAGTTAATGCTCAAGAGTGATCGGCTCCCTGTGAATATGTGTCTCGTGCCTCCAAACAGGTATCAAGCTCCATCAAGCTCCATCCATATATCAGGCTCCAAGCAGCTGATAGGTATGTGATTTTTTTTTTGGCCGTGAATAGTTACTCAGGACTGACCAAGTGTCAGTTCATCGTAAAGCTCAGAGTTCTATACAATGCAGGGAAATATAGTAGCTGAAGGCAAAACTCTCCTACTCTACCCTACAAGACTCTATGCATATGCAGCCTACCTATGTGTATGTTCCCTACCAACTAATATCCAATGCATGCTCTTGCTATACTAATGGACTATACATATGGGGATTGCATGAACGTGCATGTGCATGCGAATGGAATGCTACTGTGAAAAAAACCCAACAAAACTACACACCTCCAAAATGTCATCCCTACCTGATAGCTTGATTTGAGTAAATGTCGAGCGATCTGTAAACATGAGTCTGAATCTTTTTGAATATCATCTCTGTGTCAAATCTGAGCCCCTCAAACATGCTAGTATTCCTCGCCCTCCAGACATGATGTATCAGTGCTGACATGGCGATGTAGCATGCCCTAGCCATAACAGAGGTACCCCGGTACTATAGTATGAAAATCCTCAGCATGCGCCTGTAAGTGGTCATCTCAGGTCTCATCTGTAGCCATGCTCTAACCCTCCCGCACAGCTGGCAGACCGACCCACATCTGAAGAATACATGATCCAGAGTCTCCTCCTCATGTTTGTAGAAGGTACATAGCCTGTCCTTCAGATACTCCTATCTGGCTCGTGTAGGGAGTCTTCCATACGCTAGCAGTCATAGTGTGAATGCATGACTCGGCTGAATGCACTTTAGCCAGATTGTCTTGACCCATGGATTCCTGGGCCTCCTATCTCTAAAGTGGTCATAGGCCCGCTGGACCCCTCCCTTTCTCTGATGGAACCATGTAGCTAACATCTGCTTTGCAACCTCTAAACTACCTGCAGCTGCCAAAATACTATCTCTGATATGTAGCAGCTTCTTGATGAGAGGAGAGTCTGTGTGTCTGACCCGCCATGTCCATATCCCACCCTACTGTAAGTATGTGGAATGTACCCATCATATCCATAAGGTGTCTTGCTTGTCCTATATCCTCCATAGAACCTTAGCAAGCAAAGCAAGGTTCCATGTCTTTAAGTCCCTCAAGCAAAGACTACCTTCTTCTTTCGATTCACATAACTTTGACCATGCTATGGGGGGGGGCCTTGGATGTCCACATAAATGATCTACAAATGCTGTATATACGCTCAATCACTCCACATGGCAGCGGTAGAATGGACATCCAGTAGCACTACCCTGAAAAATAGTTGATATAAGTTGGGCTTTCCTTGCATATGAAAGTGTGCTCTTCGGCCAAGAGTTAACTCTCCTAGAGAGAGTCCAGTAGTGTGCTATAGTGTGAAATCTTCAATTTCTGAGATGCTATGGGGATCCCCAGGTATCTGAAAGGCATCTCTCCCATCTGGAATCCTGTGATACTAAGGAGTTGTTCCTGTGTGAGGGTATCTATCCCTGCCATGAAGATGTTGGACTTAGCTAGGTTGACTGTGAGGCTGGCCATCTAAGCGAACTATGATAAGTAATCCACTAACTGAGTCACTGAGGACACATCTCCACGATATAAGAGTATCAAGTCATCTGCGTATACCAAGTGTGATATCCTCAACTCTTCACACTTGGGATGGAAGTGAAAATCTGATCTGATAGTACATCGTGCTAGTGAATGGGAAAGATGCTCCATGCATATCCAAAAGAGGTAAAGGGAGAGTGGGTCCTCCTGTCACAGTCCTCTACCACCCCTGAAAAACCCGTGCATGATATCATTTATCACTACAAAGAATGTCGTGGTGGTGACACACTCTCTGATCCATGCAATAAAAATGGTAGGGAACTGTAATGCTGAGAGGACATCTAAAAAGAAAATCCCAATGCACTGAGTAAAAGCCTTCTGAAGATCCACTTTCATGATGCATCTAGGAGATATCTATTTCTTGGTATAGTTTCGTAGTAGTTCTTGAATTAAGTGAATGTTGTCTATGATAATGCGACCTTTGACAAAAGTTGTTTGTGCTGGGTGTAGTAGCTGATTTGTCACATTTGCCAATCTGCTTGCAAGGAGTTTTGAGATGACCTTGTAAAAAACCGTGCAACAGGAGATGGGTCTGTAGTCTTTCACTTTACTTGCATGTGTCATTTTGGGAACTAGAGCAATCAACGTATGATTCCATGATTTGAGTAGCTGACCACTCGTAAAGAACTCTAAAACAACCTCAGTGAATTCCTACTTGACTGTATCTCATGTATTATTGAAAAATGTTGAGCTATATCCATCTGGGCCAGGTGCCTTGAGGTCCCCAATGTCAAATAGAGCATCCTAGATTTCCATTACAATTGGTGCTCTAATGAGTTGGGTTTGCTGCTCACCTGAAAGGACCCTCCCAAATTGCATGCAATCACTCTAAAACTGGGAGTGCTCCACCTGCACCCCAAGTTGTGACTGAATTACCTCTTTATTTAATAACATTGAAAGTGGTGTAAACACTCCGGTGAAACCTTCACATGTCCATATCGGTAATTTGGTTAGAATCCCTATAAGTGTGTAAGTATGGAGGTAAGGAAATGAACAATACATAGAACATCAACTAACATCATAATAAAACCAAAATCCTAGAATCATTTTCCCAAACCAATTCCTCCCTCTTCGATCATTTACTCTCACTGGATCTCTCTCTCTCTCTCAATTTCTTAATCTCTTGCTCTCAAGCTTTCACACAACTTTTGATCGTTTAGATAACTTTTTTACAAACTCGACTAGTTCACTTGTGGTTAGAGAACATTATTATATATATGTGAGGCACACCCTATATCCAATACCCAAGTGTCATAAGAAATAATATGAAATTCAATAACGAAGATAGCTGAAGCAGATGGGGCATTAAATGTCATCTTCTTCTTCAAGGACTCTAGATAAATCTTGTAGTTTCTTTTCCAATGTCCCATTTTACCGTAGTAGTGACATGGGCCCTTTGGAGCCGGTTCTTCTACTTTATCCTTCTTCTTCCCTTTTGCTTGAGTCTTCTTAGAACCTTTCTTAGAAGAGTCAAACAACATCACAGATTTTGGTTCTTTCTTAATCGATGGCTTCACTATCTTAATCATGTTGATCAACTCAGGAATTGTGGATTCAAGATTGCTCATCGGATAGTTCATCATAAACTATGAATAGCTATCAAGCGAACTGTGTATAATTAAGTCAATACTTAACTCATGATCCATCACAAATCCAAGTGATCCCAACCGCTCAATGTAGTCATTCATCTTTAGTACATACTGTTATGTAGCCGCAAGTGCATGACAACATTGTCAGTAACATAAAAGATTATTATATCCACAAGGATTGTGGATTAAGGCACTAGTAATTTTGTGAAAAAAGTTATCTAGACTAATCGAGTTTGGAGATTATGAACTTAAAAGAGAGAAAGTGTGAGAAAGAGCTTGTGTAAGAGAGAGAGAGTTGTGAGGTCTAGGTCTAAGTGAGTTGTGAAGGTTTGTTTAGGGAGCGATTCTAGGCTTTCGGTTTCACTATGATATTAGATAATGTCTCTATAACATGATCATCTCCTAATTCTCCATACTACTCCTATGAACTAGGGTTAGTTCCTATGTCAAGTTCTTTTAATTCTAGAAAGTGGAATAAGTGTCAGTGCCCTCTGTCACTAAGGGTAAAAATGTTTGGTTGAATGAGAATCCTTTGTCACTAAGGATCTCCCGATTATCTAGTCTAGTAGCAACTTCAACATAGAAGCAAAACCTTAGACCTACATGCATCATTCACATACACATTTTGTCAAACATGCACAAGACACAACACATATAGCATAAGAGGCAACATCTCATAGAAATGGGAAATTGGCATATCCATAATTCATACATCATCAATCACATCATAGTTACTCCCTAACCCTGGAATACACGAGATCTACTCCATAGAAAGGGGAAGAAAACACAAAGACATGAAGATAAACATTCAAGCCCTAATATAAGAGGAAGAGGGAAAGAATGCTTAGCCCGTTGGAGTCTTAGTCTTTGGGAGTCCTCTCCTTATTTTGATGGATGATGATGGATCGGAGAAATCCACCTCATATTGCCGGAGAAATTGTTGGAAGATGAAGTGTGAAAGACCTAGGGTTCTCCCAAGAATGGAAGAACCACCCCCAACCCCATTGAGAAAGGGGAAAAGACCCCTTTTATACATGTGAGGCAAGACCCAGGTCACTCCTGGCACAAGGCCGTGTCTCAAAAACATGGTCGTGTCTTGAGGCTCTAATGATAGGCGGCACGGTCGTGTCTGAAAGACATAGCCCAATGTTGAGGAAGAGCTGCAAGAGACACATGGTCATGTCTGGGAGATACGGTCGTGCCTCGAGTCTGCCCAGACTAGTCACACGATCGTGTCTAGGAGACATGGTCATGCCTTGACCTAGTGCACAGGTGTCACACGACCGTGTCTGGGAGACATGGCCATATCTTGAACTTATACTGCTCTTGAGGCACGCCCTAAATCTGGCCGTGTCTGGAGGACAAGGGCTAGCTCTAGCCATGCCTGGGAGGCACGACCAAGGTTTTTCCTAGCTTCTTGCTTTGCTTTTTTCTCTATTTTTCTGCTTTGCTCTTCGTGGAAGTTCTGTTTCGCTCCGAAACACTTGTAAATGAAAATACAAGGGGAGGAGATCTACGAACAATATGGAGTAAAAAGTAAGATAACATAATAAAATGAGGTGCGATGGTATAGATCATGTCAATGAAATATAAGAAGATGTGCATCAGACATTGCATAAAATAATATATAATCTATGCAAATCAATTTTCGAACCAAAGGAAGTGATTCTTGGGTCATTTCTTCCATAGTACAAGTCCCTACACTTCCATCCATAACATCATAAGCAGGACAAAATATACCAACATCAATACCAATAATAGGATTATCAACAATGTCGGTAGACACAACTAAATCTTCTTCTTCAATTGATGCCTCAGTACCTTCTTCCTCTTCATCCTGGTTGTTTTAAGTTTTTGAAAAAAAAATCATCAAAGTTTCTAAATCTTTGAGAGTCCATTTGAAGGCACTACTAAATTTTTTTTGATACATCTAGTAGTGCACTCCTTTGTCAAAGTCTCAATTTCATGTTCCTCAAGCTCATCGTCATTAACTTCACTCATCCTAGATTCCTCCCAAGCTGAGAGTCCAATTAACATTCTAGCGCATAATGAGTCTATCTCAATGCATTTAGCATTCATTTGCTTGATTTCCTTGTTAATTTGAACTTGTGAAGTTTGGAAGCTTTCTGTCATTTTCAATATTCTATCTAACTGTGATGGAGACTGAACTTCCATAACTTGTCCATAATTGCCCTATCCCTGATTGTAGCTACAAAAATTTTGAGGGTTCCTCCAACTGTGGCTATAAGTGTGAGAGTATGATGAGGCCATTGCATCAAACTTTTTGTTGAGATTATCTAATGATGTTTCCAAATCACGTATCCTAATGAAGTTTTTGATTGTATGACCTATTACTTCACAAACATCACAATAATATTGTTTCATCCACTAATTGTAGTTGAGGAAGACACCTCATTTTCTCCATATATTCTATATGAATGATCAAATAGTATTGAGCAATTATCATTCACATGACCTGTTGCACCACAAATTTCACAATAGATATTAGTAGAATTCACAGCAGTAATTTGGTCGAACCTTTGAATTAGAGCATTCATCTTTATGTCCAAGGAAAACAAGCCCATCTAAAAGGAAATTATCAGAAAATGATAGATATGTAGTAGTAAAAATCAAGCAAGAAAGAAAAATGCAGAATTTATTAACAAAAAGAAAAAATGTCTAGAGTAACTAAATTGATAGTCAACTAATGTTAATCGAAAATAGTCTCTGGCAACGGCGCCAAAAACTTATCATCTAAACCACAACTGCGCAGTTAAGTCGTCAAATAATAAAAATATCTATTCATAGGGATTGTTGATTAAGCACTCGCCAAGCTCGCAAAGTAAGTTATCTAGATAATCGAAAGTTGGTTGAAAGCTTGAGAACTAGAGGTCAAGAGAGTGAGCTGAGCACTAGAGAGAGTTGGGAGGGAGAGAGAGAGAATGAGTGAGCAAGTTCACCGAGAGAAGTTGTCTTAGGGGGATGATTCTAGGATTTTAGTTTCATCATAATGCTAGTTGATGTACTATGGATTGCTCATCTCCTTACCCTCTATGTTTACACCCTTGTAGGGATCTTAACCAAATTACCGGTATGAAACCATGAAGGCTACACCGTAGTGCTTATATTATTTCCTTCCAATGCTATTAAGTAGAAGAGGTAACATAGAAAGTCCGATTAAAGGATTACCCTCTATCATTAAAGGCTCTCCAGTCATACAATCTAGATTACACAAGTCACTTTCTAACATTGAATTGGAGAAAAATCATTAAATTCTAATTATCTAATCCCTTATGGAGAATTGGCCCTCATTTCAAGGTGATGACTTTGGAAAGTCCAATTAAAGGATTATCCTCTGTTACTAAGGGCTCCCCGATTATACAATCCAAAGCATCTCCTCTACATGGTGACCAATCCTTCACATACACATGCATTCACCACACACACATTTAATCAAACACAAACAAGGCACAACATACTTAGAACAAGTCATACACATATCATAGAATAAGGAAATTAGTGCATTCATAGTTTATACATCAACATCACATCACAAATACTCCCTATATCATAGAATTAAGAGATCTACTCCATATCAAAGGAAATACACCCAAGAGATAAAGAAAAAAGTGATTTATAACTCAATACATGAAATAGAGTGAAGAGAATGTTTATCAATGCGATGTCAGTGTCTTTAGGAGAGGCTCCTTGCTCAGGAGGTGGATAGATCATCTTGATAAATGAAGATGAATACTCTAGGGACCCTAGAAGGATAAAACTCTCTCCCAAGGAAGAGAGAGGGCCCCCCTAGTCCAGGATAGGTCAACTAAGGATTTGTTTGACCTTTTCATACCTCCCCCAAACTTTCTAGACCTGCCCCATTTATTGGGTTCTGCCAAAATAGGTTTTTCACTCCTTAGACTAGTTTATCTTGGTTGAGCTCTGAACCAAACTTGTAGATCTTTGAATTATCTTCAATTTGATAGGTTTTTGACCTCAAAACTCCAACCGACTCAAAACATATGGTGGTTCAAAGTTTGGTCTACAATTTGGGCAAAGGGCGCGACACAGTTGTGCCTAGGAAGCACGACCGAGCCTTTTAGCATGGCTAGATGTAATTTTCTTGGGTTGTACTCTGAAGTAAATTTGTAGACCTTGAAGTTATCTTCATTTTGAGTGGTGGTACGTTCCGTGTCTTTAACAGTACGACATGTTACAGCCATTTTACTTTTGGTCTTCAATGATGTCTGGAATTCAACATGGCGGTGCCTAAAAGGCACAGTCATGCCATGATCAGTTCAGGAAAAGCGGAAAATTTGACATGGACATGCTTTTTAGCACGGCCTAGCTGTGTGGGATGCTTTTGGCTCCATTTTAGCATCATTTGGGCCCTGATTTCATCCTAGGAACACGATCATGTCGCGGGACACCGACATAGCATGATTGCTTCTAAACCCGAGGTAAGGAGGCGAACATGCACTAGGGGCATTAACTAGCATCATAGTAAAACCAAAATCCTAAAATCATTCCCCCTAAGCAAACTTCTCTCGATGATCTTACTCACACACTCTCTCTCTCTCTCAACTCTCTCTAATGCTTAGCTCTCTCTCTCTCTCTCTCTCTCTCTCATTCTCGTGACCATAAACAACTCCGATTGTCTAGATAACTCCATTCACTTGTGATTTTGACAACAAGGAGTAGAGCAAAAGACGCAGTGAGCACGAAGGATTGCACGAGAGGTGTCAACGAACTCAGTGAATCAGAGGGACAAGGCGTTGCGAGAAAGTACTCTGGTGAAGCGAGAAGGATATGTGACATGCATCCGAGGAATGAGAAGTTGGGAGAAAACCAGCTCGAGGAGAAGGTCGGAGTTGGGTTCGAGTGAGCTCAACTCCAAACAATCGGAGTATCACCCAAACGAGTGGAACAAAGAATGGTCAACTTCTGAGGTTGACCATTCCAATCGCTTGGAATGTTTCAAGGCGCTCGGAGTCCAGGTGCCCCTAATGACTCGAGGCACCCTGAAGACTCGAGGTGCCTTAATTGACTTGGGGCAACTCGGATGACTAGAAGGAGTTGTTGCGAAGCGTATAAGCAGCGGAGTCCGTATCAGTCGACCTAAGGTGCCCCCAATTCCCCAGATCAGCCTAAAAGACGTTGCCAAGTGGATTAACTTCGATGAAGTACAGGCACTCGAATTGCTTCCAAGCGCCGGGAAGGTGTCACGTCAGCAAATGACTATTTTCCACTAGATGACTCCCACAAGAAGCTATAGCCGAGTGCCATTTGGCATGGATTGTGGTGCTGGTTTAGGAAAGAAGCAACACCAGCATGGTGCTGGCATGGAAAGAACAACACAACATTGGTGCTGCTCTTCCTAAACCAGCACCACTCTATACACAAAGGCTTGGACTCATTTGGATCATTACTGAGAAGTCCTAAAAGTAGTACATGAGGCCATATTTGGACTCTCCTAACCCGTATTAACCCACACGACTTGGAATGGGTCTAATCTGAGCTCTCCAGGTCAATCAATGGGTTTTGACCGAAACTCATTGATGGACCTAAGGGGCTTCGAATTTTGAGATTTTGGCATGGGAAGGAATATGAAAGTGTCTAGATGATAGATATAGCCTTTAAGCATAGTTTTGACACGACCTCAAGAAGCTATGGTCGTGTACCAATTGGCATGGACCGTGGTGCTGGTTTAGGAAGAGCAGCACCAGCGTGGTGCTGGCATGGAAAGAACAGCACCACATT
>JBBUKS010000065.1:4523698-4536276 GCA_038050645.1 Hedychium gardnerianum
GGGATATTTGTCTGGATGGAATACATATGCCAAGAATGCATGCCTAACTTGTGCTGATAAGACAGATGCAGTGTACCTAAAAAATGGCAAGAAGTGGTCATTCAGAGGGCATCGTTGTTTTCTACCACCAAATTCAGAACTTCGAACAATGTCAAGTTATGGCAAACAAGAGCAACGTGTGTTAGATTTGGTGTCATTGTCTAGATCTGACATTCTATGAATGACCTCAAATAAAAATGTGGTTTTTGGTAAGAGTAATGCATCAAAACCAAATGTGAGAATTAAAACATGGTCAATTGAACAAATGTGGGGAAAGCAAAGCATATTTTTCAGCCTTCCTTACTAGGAATTTAATTTGATCCGACATAATTTGGACCCTATGCATATTGAAAAAAATGTTTGCGACAACATCGTCGAAACTCTTTTAGATGATTCCACCAAGAGCAAAGATAATATTGCCGCACATAGAGATTTAAAGAGTCTAAGTATTATGAAACAATTATGGCCCATGCACATTCAAATGGCACATAGACAATTATGGCACCTGCATGTTACTCTATGTCTAAAGTTGAAAAAAAGAAATTTTGTTCTGTATTGAAAGAGATTCATGTACCTAATGGTATGTCATTTGATATTTTAAAGTGTGTGGATGTTGGATGTTGTAGATTATGGGCTTGAAAAGCCATGATTGTCATATCATGATGGAACAATTCCTTCCAATTGCTCTTCGTTGTGTGTTGTTGAAAAAGTTAACTGCTCCACTTATTGTTTTGTGTGAATATTTAGGATAGTGTGTGCAAAGTCCCTCCAAGAAGTAGAATTATAGAAGGCTGAAGAAGGGATTATTTTGGTTTTATGTCAATTAGAAAGAATATTTCCATCATCTTTTTTCACTATAATGGTTCATTTGGTTGTACATTTAGCGTATGAAGCCAGAATTGGTGGCCTAGTGCATTATTGGTGGATGTACCCAATAGAAAGATATCTGGGGAAACTTAAAAATTATTTCAAAAATAAAGCACGATTAGAGGCTAATATTGCAGAGGCATATTTAGCAGATGAATGTGTTGTGTTTTGTTCTCGTTATGTAGATGGTAACAACTCATTAATCAATCATGAAACACGATATAAGAGACACCAAATGTTGAGTTTCTCACACTTCCGATGTTTCCACAAGTAGGGCGACCGACAAAAGGGCTTCAAGTAGTTACTTTGGATGACAAAACTCTAACTCAAGCTCATAAATATATTCTCTCTAATTGTATAGAGTTGCAGCCATATCATGAGTAAGTATCATTTGTTGAATACAAATTATTTTTTACTATTTTTTAAAACTATTTTGCATAATATTTTACTAATTTAGTGTTTTCATTCAATAGTGAATTTCAAAATGAACTGAAGAGAAGACATAGATATGGTCATCGCCTAAGTAATTCTTAGTTGAATGACATGGTTAGAATGCAATTTTCGGAATGGTTTGCAAGACAAGTAAGTAATATATGTGATTTATTTAATATTATAATTTTACAATAAATATATCTGTTAGAGTTTAAAGGATTTATATTTTTTTATGGCTCTAACAATTATATGTGTACCATACAAGTGGATTGAACAAATGACCGAATAGATGACTTAGATATTAGGGTGCTCTTGCGTGGCCCAAATCCAATAGCATTTAGTTATCATGGGTTCAACATCAATGGTTTTGCATTTTGCACGGTGGAATCTGAAAAAAAATAAAAGGGTACAAAATAGCAAGGTCATGGTGCAGACGATGCATGATAATGATGATCATGAGTCAATCTATTATGAACGACTAACTGATGTCATCTCACTTGATTATATGGTGGTC
Organism: Hedychium gardnerianum; assembly: GCA_038050645.1. NCBI lineage: Eukaryota > Viridiplantae > Streptophyta > Magnoliopsida > Zingiberales > Zingiberaceae > Hedychium > Hedychium gardnerianum. The sequence goes on from JBBUKS010000065.1 coordinate 4,525,551, forward strand.
GTGGGCAAATTGTGGTTTTTCGATGTGATTGGTTTAACACTACTATAGGTTTGAAAATTGATCCATTTGGATTTTCAATGTTGAATTTTTCACAATTGATACATACAGGAGAGCATGAAGAGCATGAACCTTTTGTTTTGGCTATGCATGCTCAAATGGTTTATTATGTATGTGATCCAAAGGAGGAGGATTGCTACTATGCTATTCGACACACACCAAGAGATACATACAACATTGGCAATGAAGATGTTATGGATACGATACAATTTATTCATAATAAATTTTCTAATATGGAAACAATATTAGGTGATGTAAATAGAGTAGATGTTGAATTAATTAGAACTGATGTAGAGAGGTCAATAGTTGATGTGAATCCGGTTGTGAACAATGAAATAGATAATGAAATATATTCGGTCAATCGTCCCCACCACTAGACCCAGATAATAACTAGAGAGAATTTTGAATGCAAATGATGATGTTGGTTTTCAAGTACGAATGTTTTTGTTAATCCATTTTGGTATCATTTTGTTTTAAAACTATAGGGCAATTTGTATATGTTTTGGTTCAATGGGGTAGATCGTTTAAATTGTATCAGGTTGTAGGCATGCTAGATGTTAATTGCAAATATTTTACATCCTTTTCAATGAAGGTGAACATTTCTTATTTTTACCTCATGTTTATGTTGTGCAATTTGGTTTATTAGTATACAAGATCCATAAGTTTCTTTTTTTCATTTTTGAGGAAGATTGATTAGATTGCATGATCATTGCTAAGAGTAGCATCCTTGTTCATCTTTGTTTCAACTTCTTTATGTTAGCAATGATTTTGTTAACTTATGAAACAAAGCCCAGAGAAGAATGAAGATGAACCAATAGATGGAAAAGAAGAGGAACCAAACGAACTTTTGGCATAATATTCCTTTAATTAGAACCAAGCAATTGTAAATGATGAAGATATATTACAAAAAAAGAGATGAATCAGGAAACCCCATAGTTAGAGAAACATGTAGGTTGATTGGATTATGCCATATGTGGGATAGAAAGCATGAGGCTGAACTTGTATATGTTTTGGGTAGTGAATTTGTTGGTTGTACATTTTATAGTGTAAATGGGAATATATTTGGTAATAAAATGTAAATATTGTATCTTGTTTTTGCCTAATGTAAATTGAAATGGGAATATCATATGTTGTATTGTGTATGTGAAATGTGAAGATCGTGAATTTATATAATTTGTTATCTATTGGATTGTATAGGATATGATATATATACAATCAATTTTTATTTGGAAATATTCAATATTAGCTGCAGTTATAAACCACTCCTAAATGCATCTGCAGACAACATATAGTAGCGGTTACAAACCGCACCTAAATGCATCTGCAGACAACATGTAGTAGTGGTTACAAACCGCATCTACACGTAAAATTATAGGGTTTTATAACGCCACTTAAAGCAAACTTTCTACACCAGTTAAAAACCGCTTCTACTGTTACACATTTAGAAGCGGTCAAAGACCACATCTATAGTAATCCTTTCGAATAGGTTTTAAACCACATCTACAGATAAAAGAGGATCTTATAACCCTACTTAAAGTCATCTTTTTGCACTGGTTAAAAACTGTTTCTACCGTAAAACATTTAGAAGCGGTCAAAGAACGCTTTTAAAAGTGATCATCTGAAATGATTTTTAAGTTTACATCACCGGTTTATTTAATCGCTTCTATTGCATTTAGCACTGCTAGCATCAGAAGCGGTTTAAAACCGGTGCAATATATTCGGCAGCGGTTGATAACCGCTCCTATAGGGCTATTTTAACCGCATCTAAAACCTCATTTTTTTTGTGGTGGGCCCGGCCCCAGGAAGTTAAAAAAGAAAGCTCTTAAGGCGATGAAGAAAAGAGAGAAGAATGACTTATTCACTATCTATCAAGGAGTAAATGAAGCCGCTTTTGAGTTGATTACTCTAGCAACAACGTCACAAAAGGCTTGGGAGATATTGAAGACAACATATGATAGAGTAGATAAAGTAAAAAAGATTCGTCTACAAGCCCTACGAGCTCAATTTGAAGCACTACAACAACAGAATTCAAAAATAATTTCTAATTATTTCTCCCGAGTTATCTCCATTGTTTATCAAATGAGACTAAATGGCGAGGAGCTAAAAGATGTTCGAATCGTAGAAAAAACCTTAAGGTCTTTAGACTTGAAGTTTGATTTCGTAGCTGTGGTGATCGAGAAATCAAAATATTTGGAGATGATGATTGTGTAAGAGCGAGCTTATGGGATCCCTTCAAACATATGAACAAAGAATATTAAAGAAAAATGAAAGAAGAACTTTAGAGCAAGCACTCCAAGCCAAACTATCATTCAAGAAGAATGAATCATATAGAAGAGGTCCTCAATGAGGAAGAGCTCCTACATGGAGAGAAAAAGGTGATCGTACTTCTAACTCCAATGAGTACACTCAAAATCAGAATGATAGAAATGAATATAATGGACATGGAAGAGGTCATGGTGGAAGCCAAGGTCAAGATTGTGAACGAGGAAGAAACACTAGATGGAGGTATGATAACACTAAATCTCAATGTCGCATTTGCAAGAAGTATAATCATCACTATAATGAATATTGGTATAACACTAACAATGGAAAAGAAATAGTGAACCTTGTTGATAAGGAGGTGGACAATGAAGGACTAGTATTGTTGATGGCTGATGGGCCAGAATCTGTCCATCCTATTACATGGTTCCTAGACATAGGAGCATCAAACACGTGTGGGAGGAAGGAGCTTTTCACAAAGCTTGATGAGAGTCAAATAGCCAATATCACCTTCAGAGATCTCTCAGAAAGGTCAATTAAAGGAAAATGTGATATTGTGTTTGAATTGTTGTTAAGGATGTTACGAATAATTTCACACAATCAGCTTAATATATGGATAATCCCACAAAATCATGTCAATAAGTTGAAAATCAAGGATGATTTGATTTGAGATTTTAATTGTAATTATTTAGCTACTGTTGGGAATACAATCAAAGTTTCACATTGAAAATACATGAAAAATATTATGGGTTTAAAATATAAAAGATATCTCTATTGGTATGAGGCCTTTTGGGTAGAGCCTAAAAATAAATTCATGAAGGTTTAAGCCCAAAGTGAATAATATTATACCATTGTAGAGATATATGAATTCTTTTGATCATAACAATTGATATCAAAATCATGGTCTAGATCGGATGTCATGTGGGGTGACTTTGAACTAAGTTAAGGGAAGGTCTGGAACAGGTCAAGAGTGACCGAATGTTTAAAGGGAGGGTCGGGGCAGGTCAAGAGTGACCGGATCCTTGTGGGGAGGCTCGGAGTAGGTCAAGAGTAACTGGATGCTTGAGGGGAGGCCCAGACCATGAAAGTAATAATGATCCTTCGTTTGAGGAGAGGATTATTGGGAATACAATCAAAGTTTCACATTGAAAATACATGAAAAAAATCATGAGCTTAAAAGATGAAAGATATCTCCATTAGTATGAGACCTTTTAGGTAGAACCCAAAAATAAATTCATAAGTGCTTAGGCCCAAAGTGAACAATATCATACTATTGTGGAAATATGTGAATTCTTTTGATCCTAACAACTACAAATCAAGGATTTTGATTCAGTGTGATTTGTAGATAACATTTATATTCATTTTCTTTCCCTATAAGTTTTGATAATGTACATAAACCAAGTATCAAGAAATACAAAGCATTTCAACCTATTTTGGTTTATCTTTTCTTTACTCTTCTGTTTGTTTTCTATCTTGGTATTAGAGCCTCAAGCTAAATGGCTGAACAAGCAACGACTGCCACTCTGCCCAACTTCTCACAACTGATCAAGTTTAGACCAGAGGAATTTCATCCTTTGGCAATCACTCTTGTACTCAAAGGGCATGATCTCTTTCTTTTCATTTCCAGTGATGATCTTGCATCAGTTAAGACAGTCACCAAAATTGATGACTATGGTAATGTGACTGTTGAACTAAACCCCACTTTCGCAACTTGGAAAAAATAGGATCAGCTCCTCCTCTCGTGGTTGATGTCAACCCTCACTGAGACAATTTTGGCCTAGGTTGTTGAAGACGCTTGCACAACCTTCCGCAGCCTGTGGACTACACTCGAAAGAAAGTTCGCCTCACAATCCAAAGCAAGTCTTATGCAGCTAAGGTTGCAGTTACAAACAATTAAAAAGGGAGACTCTACGATGACAGATTATCTTCAAGAAATCAAAACCATTGCCGATGGACTTGCCGTTGTCGAACACAAAGTTCCCGAATCGGACCTCCTCCTCTACATTCTCAATGGCTTAGGGCCTGAATACGAAGCCCTTATTGTCTCTGTTACGATGAGACTCGAAATCGTCACCACTGATGATCTCTCTGGCATGCTCCTTATGCACGAGCAGCAACTTGAGCAACTCCACTAGGGCACCTTCCTACTGACAGCCAATCTTGCCATCGGACGCCATCCGTCGGCGCATCTTGTTGTGGAGCAAACCCATCGACACAATGCACCCACCTCGTGCTTCTCCTCCTCTAGACTTCTCCCACACCAGATGCCTCCTTTGGGAGGAAGTCTCTCACTAAAACCATCCCTAATGGGCCTCACATGGATTATAATCCAGCAGTCCAGAATATGGGTCACGCTGGAATGAATTTTTCAACAGGTGGGTTTTCCCACATGGGTCATGCCCAATCCTCTTCAGGCCCAAATTATTTTCAGGGCAATGTAGCCCACAATTGATGCAATTATCGAGGTAGTCACAACAGAGGTAATTGTCATCCTAAATGTCAACTATGTGATATGTTTGGCCATGTAGCTTCAAACTATAGATACAGTCGTTAGTGTCAAATTTGTCATGGTGTGGGATATTCGGCGGTCACTTGTCGCAAGCGTTTTGACCAAAACTATAATTTATCAACATCCCCAACGACACTAATAGCTAAACCAAAAATGATTTCTGACCCTACCTGGTATCCAGATTTTGGTGCTACCAATCATCTTACTGCTAATCTTGCGAACCTTCAGGTCCAATCACCTTATCAAGGTATGGAAAATATTATCGTTGGAAATGACAAGACTATTCCGATATCTAACATTGGGAATTCTACAATCCTTAGCAATGACAGAGTATTCAATTACATAATATTCTACATGTTCCTATTATCACCAAAAATCTACTAAGTGTTGCTCATTTTACAGTTAATAATGATGCTTATTTTGAATTTCACCCGATGTTCTGTGTTGTTAAGGATCGGGTTATGAAGACGGAACTAGTTACCGTTAAAGGAGGTCTATATTACATAAAGTAGTCCATAAGCCTTGTTATCAACCAGACTGCTCTTGTTGGAGAACGTGTGCAAATTGATACCTGTCATTACAAACTTGGGAACCCATCTTCAATAACAACATCTTATGTTATTTCTCATTTTCAACTACCTTTTCTATGAAATAAAACTATCAATTTTTGTAAAGCTTTCCAATTTGGAAAGGCACATAAATTACCCTTCCCGTTATCTCAATCTAGAACTGATGCTCCTCTCGACTTAATTTATTCTGATGTCTGAGGTCTATCTTTGAATTTTTTTTTTCTTCTAATGATTTTCGGTACTTTGTATTGTTTATGGATGATTATAGCTAGTACAATTGGATTTATCCTCTCAAACCTAAATTTGTCGTGCTTCACATGTTTATTCATTTTAAAGCTTTAGTTGAACTGCAATTTAACAGGAAGATTAAATCCCTACAGACAGACTGGGGAGGCGAATATCGCACATCTCATACAATTATTGAATATTATGACATTTAGCACCGTCTCTCTTACCCTCATACTGATGAACAAAACAGTATTGTTGAACGAAAGATTCGTCATATCACTAAAATTGGACTAACTCTACTAGTGCATGCCTCTATGCCTCTGACCTATTGAGATAATATTTTTCTTACAACTGTGTATCTTGTCAAACGAATGCCTTCACACACACTAGCTCAACATTCTCCGTTTGAGGTACTCTTCTACCGATCTCCTGACTATCGATTACTCAAAGTTTTTGGTTGTGCCTATTTTCCATTGACCAGGCCTTACAATCATCACAAGTTGGATTTTAGATCGGTCAAGTGTGTTTTTCTTGACTACATTACTTTTCATAAAGGCTATCGGTGTCTCCATCCTAGTACAGGACGTATCTATATCTCAAGGCATGTTGTGTTTAATGAACATTCTTTTCCCTTTGCAATGATTCGACGAACTCCGATTCAGCCCACTCCACCTTCCCATGCTACATCATCTATGTTATTTGCACTTCCTACTCCTGACAAGCATATTCTGCCCCTACAGTTGATAGCTCAGTCACATCAGGCACGTTGGATATGTCCTCCCCCCCAACGTATGAATAACACTGAACCCCAAACTGATTTGTCGGCTCCTCTACCTCCTATCTTTATCCCCACTGACAATGGACCTCTCAAAGCCCCTGCATGCTCTTCACATAAAATGACCACTAGAGCTAAAGCTAGGTCTACCATACTGAACCCACTTGCTACACGCTTGCCAGCAAAGACCTTGCCTTGCGAGCAGCCATGGATGCTGAATTCAATGCTCTTATCCACAATGACACCTGGTCTCTCATACCATACCCTACTGATGGTTCTATTAAGAGACACAAAGCTCGACTGGTTGCTGAGGGTTTTCATTAACAACCCGGTATTGACTATGTTGAGACATTCAATCTCATGGTCAAACTCACTACTATTAGGACTGTTCTTACACTTGTCGTGCCCAAGAATCGATCTATTCACTAACTTGATGTTAGTAATGCCTTCTTACACGACACTCTTCATGACGATGTTTATATGTCTCGGCCACTTGGGTTTGTTCACCCCGACTTCAAAACTCATGTCTGCAAGCTAAACAAGGTCATTTATGGTCTCAAACAGGCACCTCGGGAATGACATGTCACACTACGCACTTCACTACTCTCACTGGGGTTTATTGAATACAAATAAGATACGTCACTCTTCTTATTCCACTAAGCACAGGTTACTTCTTATATCTTAGTCTATGTGGATGACATCCTCTTTATTAGTGACTCTCCAAAATATATTTCTACCATCATCACCACACTGGGTACTAATTTTTTGCTCAAAGATTTAAGGTAAATACATCATTTTCTGGGAGTGGAAGTCATTTGTACACCTCGAGGGTTATTTCTCTGTCAATCCAAGTATATTGATGATATTTTGACTCAGGCCAACATGCATCAATCCAAACCCCTACACACCCCAGTTGCTTCTGATCGTCTCTCTCACACCATGATGGTGATCTACTTTCCGACCCATTCACTTACCAAAGCATTGTTGGGACCTTGCAGTATTTAACCCTTACGCGCCCTGAGCTGGCCTTTGCAGTCAATCGTGTCTGCCTATTCATGTTGTCGCCTTCTACCTCTCATTGGGCCGCCATTAAGCGTAACCTTCACTATCTTCTACATGCTCCACATCATGGACTTGTCATTCGTCCTTCATCATCTCTCACGCTATCGACCTACTCTGATGCTGACTTGGCTGATTGCCCTAATGATCGTCATTCTACCATTGGCTATTGTATCTTTCTTGAAGATAATCTTATCTTGTGGAACTCAAAGAAGCAACATGTTGTTATCCGTTCAAATACTGAAGCAGAATATCGAGCTCTAGCTCATACCACTGTCAAACTTTGTTGGCTTTAGTCACTTCTAGAAGAGTTGCATGTTCCTATGGAACAACCCCTTGTCTTATGGTGCGACAACATTGGTGTGATTTTCCTATTTGTAAATCCCATTTTTCATGCTCGTACCAAACACATTGAGATTGATTTTCATTTTGTTTGAGAACGGGTTGCTTGCAAAGCTCTTGTTATTCAGTATCTCTCCACTCATGATCAAGTTGTTGGTATTCTCACCAAGGGTTTGTCCTCACATTGTTTTGCTCTACTTCGGGATAAGCTTATGGTGTGTGAGTCACCATCTCGCTTGCGAGGGGAAGTGTTAAGGATGTTAAGGATAATCTCACACAATCAACTAAATATACGAATAATCTCACACACAATCAACTCAATATGCTGAAAATTAGGAATAATTTGATTTAAGATTTTAATAGTAATTATCTAGCTACAAATCAGGGATTTTGATTTAGTGTGATTTGTAGATACCATTTATATTCATTTTCTTTCCCTATAAGTCTTGACAATGTACAGAAATCAAGTATCAAGAAATACAAAGAATTTCAACCTGTTTTGGTTCATCTTCTCTTTACTCTTCTATTTGTTTTCTATCAGCAAAATGGAAAGAAGATATGCATCTCATATATTTATTATGTTCCTGATATAAAAAATAATCTTTTAAGCATTAGCCAATTATTGAAGAAAGGATATGATATACAAATGAAGGACTTGGCTCTTAGTGTTCACGATAAGAGTAATAATCTTATTACTCATGTCACAATGGCCAAGAGCAGAATGTTTCTATTGAAGTTGAGCATCAATGAAGGGAATTGCTTCAAGGCAAGCATTATGGACAGTTTCACTCTTTGGCATCTTCGATATGAGCATCTAAATTTTGAGGCATTAAAGCTACTTTCAAAAAATGATATGGTATTTGGATTGCCAAAGATTGAAAGTTTCAACCATCTATGTGAAATATGTGTTGTAGGAAAGCAGCAGAGGAAGCCATTCAAAAGTATAATCTGATGCAAGCATCTTCACAACTTGAACTTGTGCACTCCGATATTTGCGGACCCATCAAATCTATCTCTATTTTTGGAAATAGGTATTTCTTGACTTTCACTAATGATTATAGTGGAAAAACTTGGGTATATATGTTGAAAGAGAATAAAAAAGTTTTCACCAAATTTAAACAATTTAAAATTTTGGTTGAAAAAATAAAGTAGATATTAGATAAAATGTCTATCGAGGAGGTGAATACATCTCGTTGAAGTTTGAAAATTTTTGCAAGGAAAATGGTATTATTCACCAACTCACAATGCTCCAAACACCACAACAAAATGATGTTTCAGAAAGAAAAAATGAAACTATTCTAAATATGATTCGATGTATATTGAAAGAGAAAAATGTCCCCAAAAAAATTTAGGGAGATGTTGTTGCCTGTGCTATATATTTATTGAACATGTTTCTCACTAAAAGAATTGGAGACATCACTCCAGAGGAAACTTAGAGTTTACACAAATCAAGGGTGAATCATCTTCGTATTTTTGAGAGCGTAGCATATGCAAAAGTACAAGAAGAGAAGTGGATAAAACTTGAAGATAAAAATTAGAAGTGTATTCTCTTAGGCTATTGCGAGAATGCTAACGGGTACAAAATGTACAATCTCATATATCAAAAGCTTGTGTTATCAAGAGATGTGGAATTTGATGAACAACAAGCATAGAATTGGACAGCAACAATAATGACAACATGAAGTAAATCTCATTTGAAGAAGATTATAAAGAGAAGAAAGACAAACAAGAAGAGAGTGAAGAAGTATCATCACCCCGACAAGTTGATACTCAGTCAGAAAGTGATGATCCAAATAGTCTAATTGTGAAAAAGATGAAAAACATCCAAGACATATATGACTCCAGCTGAGTCATTGATACTGATGTTGATTTTAATCATTTATGTCTATTTGCAGAATCTAATCCCATAACTTATGAAGAAGCCTCTAAGGATGCAAAATGGAGAAAAGCAATGGAAGAAGAGATTAATACTCTAAAGAAAAATAATACATGGTAGCTCACTTCACTTCCTCATAGACACAAAGCTATTGGAGTCAAATGGGTATTCAAAATAAAGACAAATGCAAAAGGAGAAGTTGAAAGGTACAAAGCAAGGTTGATTACTAATGGATACAAGAAAAAATATGGGATTGACTACGAAGAAGTTTCCGCACTAATAGCCTGGCTTGAAATAGTAAGACTACTCATCTCTCTTTCAGCTCAAAGAAAATAGAAGATATATCAGATGGACGTAAAATCAACTTTCTTAAATGAAAATTTTGAAGAAGAGATCTATATTGAGCAACCACCGAGTTTTATCATCAAAGGGCAAGAAGAAAATATATACAATTTAAAGAAAGCTCTTTACGAACTCAAGCAAGCCCCTAGAGCCTGAAACTTAAGAATTGATGAACACTTTATAAAGGAAGGTTTCACAAAGTGCCCCTACGAGCATTCTTTATACTTGAAGAATAATTCATATGGAGATATTCTGCTAGTATATTTTTATGTGGATGATTTAATTTGTATAGATAATAATATCTCCATGATTAGAGAATTCAATCAATCAATAGAGAACGAGTTTGAGATGACAAATCTAGGATTGATAAGATACCTCCTCAACATTAAAGTACAACAAAAAGAAGAGGAAATCTTTGTATCACAAAAAAAATATGCCAAAGAGATTATGAAGAAATGCTCAATGGAAGATTGTCATGTTATGGATACGCCCATTGAGTATGACATTAAAATGAATAAAGATGGAGAAGGCAAACCCGTGAATCCGACTTATTACAAGAGTCTTGTGGGTTGCCTCAAGTACCTAACATGTACAAGGCTTGATATATTATTTGGAGTTGGTTTGGTAAGCAGGTATATGGAAACTCCAAAAACTTCTCACTTATATGCAGCTAAGAGAATTCTTAGATATGTAAAAGGGACAATTGATTA
>JBBUKS010000065.1:4536376-4589416 GCA_038050645.1 Hedychium gardnerianum
ATATCAGTGATTAGAATGCAATACAAGAATAACAAGACATTGTCAATCAACTCCCAAAAGAACAAACTCAACAGCCTCAAGAACCAGTGTATGAAGAGCAAGTGCCTTTATGAAGGTCCACTAGAGAAAAAAGGAGTGATATTCCGGATGATTACATAGTACTACTCCAAGAATATGAGAAAAATTTCTATGCTTCTGCAGTAGGAAGTCTTATGTATGCTCAAGTTTGTACGCATCCGGATATTGCGTACATTGTTGGAGTATTGGGCAGGTATTTGAGCAACGTAGGAATGGATCATTGGAAAGCAGCAAAGAGGATAATGAGATATTTAAAGAGAACTAGTGATTACATGCTCACATATAAGAGGTAAGATATTTTTGAGATCATGGGATATTCTGACTCTGATTTCGCGGGATGCTAAGATAACATGAGATCCACTTCAGACTATGTTTTTCTGCTGGCCGATGGAGCTATCTCTTGGAGAAGTGCCAAACATGCACTAACAGCTTCTTCCACCATTGCAGCAGAATTTATAGCAAGTTACGAGACATCTAATCATGACATCTAACAACTTCGTCCCCATGGTGTAGCACAGATGGTGGGCGCATGATAGTTTGTCCGGATTGGGCAAGGGTCGATCCCCAGGGTGTCATTGCTTGTGGTAGTCTCCGTTATACGTCTTCCACCTGTATACCTGCATTTACCTCCCTCCATATCTGTGGGATCGACTCTAGGGGGGCCGCTGATGTGGTGATTCCACATTTTATGGAATATGGCTGAAAGTTTTTGTCACTGGGTTGCGTATTTTGGGAAGAGTTGAGAGACCGCTGAAGTTATTTTGTGACATAGAGCAGTTGTATTGTATTCTAACAATAATAGGAGCTCGACAAAATCGAAGCACATCAATATCAAGTTTCTTGTTGTTAAAGAAAGAGTACAAAGTGGACAAATTTCGATAAAACACACAGACACAAACTCTATAATAGCAGATCCTTTTACGAAGGGTTTACCATCCAATGTCTTCTATGAGCATATCACTCATATGAGTGTTATTCAATTTAGTGAAATCTAATCTAGTGAAAGTTTGTACTATCTATGTTTTCTATATATGTTTGGTTATGTTGTTGAAACTTATGTATTTAGAGATTATCTGATCAGATATAAAGTTCAATGTTTACTTCATTACACTTTGTATAACTTAAGTTAAAGTTTTTGATCTCACTTTGGTTAAGGAGGACTAGTTGAAAATTAACATAAATAGATCACTTTACATGTAATTTTCATGCCACACATTTATGATTGTTCTATGTCATTTGATTGTATTGATGAATGTGACCATTGATGGTTTAATTGTGATAGATACAACAAAAACTATATTGATCCTATGCCTGTACAATTAATGGACGAGATTGTTAAGGAAGCTTTATAGCTATGATAACAAAAGTTGTGCGCTTATTAAGGTTAACACATTTATAAGGTTACATATATGGCTCAATGGGAAATTATAAATGTCTAATATCATCAATTAAATAAGTCATACATTAATGTGATCAAATTTAGATTTAAAGAATTGATTTAAAAGTTTAATTGTAATGAATAAAATAGTATGTATATCATATATGTAATTTTTGATTTGTTGAGGGGTCAAATTAGAAATAAACAAACTTATGCTTATATAAATAAGGAGTATGGTCTCAGTTTATAGAACGACGATTATATTTTGTATTTTATCGACAAAATTCTCTGGATATTAAGAAGTTTGCAAATTGAAGATCATTTCTAAAATTGATTGCAAATGATAAGTTCTGGTATGTTTTCGCAATTCTTAATATTATGTTTTTGCTTTCTTGAGAATTGAATAGAGTTTAAGATTTTGTGTTGAGATTTTCTAAATTATTTTTATATCACACGAAGCTCTTATTAATATGAGATTTCAGAAAAAAAATTATTATACATAGTCTTGTAAAAAAATATTTTCAAGACTCAAACTAAATCTGTAACAGTTAAATCATACAATAATAATTTTATCATTAGGTTAAATCTCTCCTTCACTAATTTACATGCATATATTAATTAAAAAATAGATAAAGGTAGTTTTCAAGTAAGATTTTTATTAAGTATAACAATAAAAATTATTGGAATATGAGGTTTATTTTGATTAGTTGATAACATTTTTTTCATTAACACACTAATTTCTATACTATTTTGAGATTTATATTTATCAGTATTAAAAGCCATATTAAGTAGCACACTGATTTCTGTACATGAACATCCTCATTACTAAAGAAATAAAGACAATTTGCTAATTAAATAAGATAATGGAAAGAAATTTTTAATTTTTTATGATAAATATACAGAGTACTTCTGGTCATGATTTGAAAGATTTCGAAAAGATAAAAAGTCAGCTCCCTCTTTTTTTTAAATAAAAACATAAAATACATTCACCTTTTTTTTTATTATTTTCCTTCTTTTCAGCACCTAATTTTTTTTTAAAATATATTTTCTATTTTCTATTTTTTTTAAAAAAACTTACCCAATATTTGGATTTTTAGGGCAATTGCCCAGCTCTTTAAATGGACATCATGAATTAATTGTTAAAATGATAATTATTTTATAACAATGCGAAAACATTTTGGTGGCTTTAAAGCTCAATATATTTTGGAAAAATGAGAAACTAATGAAAATGTTCTAATTAATATTTTAATTGATTTTATAATATGTGATGTTGTATTCTTTGATTATTTGGGTCCTTTAAACGGTCTCAGAGTTTAGTGTCTCAAGAGCCGTAAATTTAGATGGATTCGTCGAATTAACTTGGTCCTTCAAATAATTTAAATAAATTAAATTAAAATTTTATAAATTTATATAAAACGAGCTTAAACGAATTAACCTACTCGGGTTACTGATTCAAATGGACCGGGACGATTTCAGATTAGCCTACGGATTGAGAAGGAAATAAAATAAAAAATAAAAAACTCAAAATAGAAATAGATTTTTAAATCAAAATTTATTTATGAAATGATTAAATTATTATAGTAATTTTTTTCTCTACATATCTTTTTGATGAACTTTGGATTGAATTGAGAATTTCCTTGACCTGTCGAGATGATAGATGCCCATCCCACCATGTACGATCAGATGATGGATTTTTCTCTCTATATATTCTTTTTTGATGAACTTTGGAAGAACGAAAATGAATTAGTGCTTCAAATAAGAAACTGTGAGCATCACTTCACCACAAAAAAAGAAGCTTCATGAAGTACAAGCTCTGTAGCTTTTGGTGTGAGCATTATTCATCATGCATCTTATGCAAAAGATCAGGTAGTCCATTCAAGCTCATATCAATTCGTTGTTCGAGCCAAGCAAGTCTTCTCTCAAATTTCTGTACACCAAGATGCATTAGCTTGATGTCAGCCTCAGCAATCTTCGCACAAGCCCTTAGTAATATGTAATAATCAGCATGTGCAACAAAAGTAAGTTTGCTATCTATTTTCTTTCTCCTGTAGCGAAGGTAACCATCTGCCCTACCACGAACTCTTGGTGGAAGGTAATGAAACCCATGTTCCTCCATGATTATTTTCATTCTTTCGACCGCAACATTTCTCGAGGGTTTCAATGATGAATTACTAACTGCAGGTTTTTGGATTGGGTCAGCAGAGTTACATGGAATGCCATTTTGATCGACTGTACCAACATAATCATCATGGACTCCCTCTCTGCTTGCATGTTGGATGCAATTGCTTTGTTCTTTTAGCTTCTTCAAGTCAAAGAATGAAGTAGCAGGTACTTCATCTTTCGGTCTCTTACCGTTTGAAGCAAGAAAGTCAACTTTTTCATCCTTACGAGTATCATCCTGCAATGGGAGTAAAATTAACTCTACAAGCAAAATCACAACGAAAAAAATCAAGGGAAGAAAAATGAATATTGTTTCAGTTGGTGACAAGCAGATTTGAAGTGCATGAATATGCATACCAGAAGATACTCAGTAATGTTTCCAGAATCCAAGAAATATCAAATTTACATAAGAAAGCTAATCCAGGAAGTAAAAAAACTTGAAAAGCGACACTAGAAATATTTACTGGAACATACCTTCTACACATTCAGAAACAAGTACAAAGTTTGATTATTTTTTTTTCATCAAATCATAGAAGATACACTTCCAAATATTTGCAATTTTTCAAGGAGCATCTGGTTCATTGAATGACAGTTTCCCATGAGGAAAAGTATATTCCAGTTAATGTGTTTTCCACGAATGTATTGGATGACACCGTAAATGGACAGAATGTAAGAATGCATTCTTGGTTACATGAATACATTGATAAGAATATGTTTGACAAGAATGTCATGGGAATATATTTTAGTTTCCGATATTACCATAAATTGCATCATCATCATGCAGCTGTGTAAATCTCAACTATTTAAGGCCAGCTATAAAAAGGGTATCCCTCCATCGAACTCTACGCATAAGATTAAGGTCTCTTAAACTCACCTTTGATTACATTACCTAGAATTTTCTTTGGAGTCCCTTTATACCTCACATCTTTAGTTCTAATAGCTTTAATTTATCTACACATATAATCTTTGGTCTTTGAGCATATTCATATTATTTAATTATTTTTATTGACTTATTTAATTCTTCTAGTAACCTCCTACATCCATCATAGCACATAAAATATTAAGATAGCATAGCTCAGTCGTCCCCATAAGATAGGTTGATGGCTAGTGCATGGAGCGTTGCCACCATGAGGTTTGAGGATCAAATCATGTTTAATAGCCAGATTCCTGTCCTCTCCCATGCACTGATCACTGTCCGGGCTAGTAAACTAGCCCCCGTGATTTACCTCCTCCGTGTTGGTCATGGGACAAGCTGGCGGGGGCGCTGGGGGGCGAGCGTTTCGTCTTTTGCCACCGTAGCAATAGCTCGATCAACTATTTCAATTGTTATGCAAAACAAACTGTAGTTGCCAAGGAGAGAGAAACAGAAGAGCTGCTGAGTAATGAGTACCTCTTCCTTCTCATACGTTTCCCGTTGTCTTTCTATTAGTACTTCTTCGTCATATGAGCTTGTCATTCCGGCAAAAATAGCATTACCACAGTACTTGAGATAGGATTTTAAGTCTCTTGAATAGTCTGTCAATAATATAGTACATGTTAATTGATGGAGCACTAATAACAAACTGCTTTTGCTATGCCTGATTTGCTGGTAATCAAAGAGTAAAAATGAAATGACAACCTGAGCATATATGATGGCAAAGAATGACTGATATAACAAATAAACAAAATTCTCAAGAAATAAGTATAAAGAGTAACACAGCAATTTTCACTTTTCCTATTGTTTTTGACGAAATTCTAGTTGCTCGACTTTTCATTTGTTTTAATATAAAGAATACTCAATCAACTTAAGACAATTCTATCTAACAAACTAGAGCTTAGATATAAAAGTCTAGGACATCAAATTTGAGTCAACTCAGACATAAAAGCTTAGATCTAAGCATCTTAGTCAACTCTAACCATTCTATTTAACAAACTAAACTGAAACACAATGAATGAAGAATGGGAAGAAAATAATGCCCATGGTTGCAGCACAGCCAGGGAAGTGAGTGGATACTTAACTGACCAGCTAAAAAAGAGAAGGTACTCCTTTATCAAAATAAACCAGTTTAAAGGGTCAACTTTTGTTCAATCAAAGTTCTTTTGATCTTGCATTCAACAGGATCCAAACCACTAAAACTTTTATATTTCATTATCAAGCTACACCTCGCATTTGACTAGCCTAAACCAAACTAACATGACAACTATATGTTTACTAATTGACCAGTTTTAGGAAGTATAGCTAAATGTAATATTAATTTCACCTGATTTAGGAGCTACTAGCAGAAGGTAAGTAAACTCCAGATCAAATCTACTTAAGAAATAGAGCTCCAATTATAGAAGTTGTCTAAAAACATCTTACTATTTTAGAAACCTAGAAAAGAAAATTTTCAAAATAAATTCAACCTACAGGAATGGAGACTGTCTGAAAGACTCTTGCAGGTATCAGTAATGCAAATATTAATCAACTATTAACAGGACAAATGCTTTAAATTAGTTACCGTGCACATTTCTGACCCTATCATAAGTAGCTTGAAGAATGCCCAGCAGCTCCTTGACATTGAAATATGAATCTTTTATGTATGGCAAATGGTTAACTTCGGAAGAAACTTCTGTCGAACCACATTCTTTAGCATCAGAACTCTGGCTGAAGCAATCATGAATGGGAGTTTGATTGCTTGGAGTATCTCTTACATCTGACAAAGTCATTTCCCAGAATCCTTGGCCGTGTATGTTATACAACATTCGTATTGTGACAATTAAAATTGCCATAACACAAACACGAGTTGGTAACTTAGAAACATTACAAGACAACCAAAGATCTGGAGGGATTGACCACTCGTAAAGACAGCATGCGTGTGGAAGTATACTCTCAGTTGGAAGGGAGAGATCTTTCAGGTACCGAGATGCAAGACCATAGAAATTCACAGAGGGGAGGTGTAGTCCAATTGTTTGAGCAATAGAACCAGCTACACTTTCCATCTGCCAAGCTCCAAGAAGTCGGACAGGTCGGAACATGAGCCTTGAACTCAATGGGCAAGAACTTCGAGGATTTCCGAGGTATTTATCAAGCAACATAAATGCTGCGAGATATGGAAGTTTTGCCTCTGATGCCCATTTGTGAATATCAGTCGGCAGAATTGCTTCTCGTGCAATATGGCAAACCAAAAAAGAAATAGAAAGTGAAGAATATACAGGTACTGTCTTCCTCAATGCACGAAGCCAAATATATACAGCTTTCTGTCCATATGCATTCCGTGGATCTATGCATTTAGTTCTATCGCGCTTCAGAGTTTTCTTCTCTTCTGTAATTGAAACACACATAGATAATTATTTACATAAAGAGAACCATAGAATGGATAAAAGAAAGTAACACATTGAGGTATATAAATAACAACTAATAAATAGCAGCAATAGAGAAAATCAACACCAAATTGTCAATGAAAATTTATATTCAATCTCAAAATTAACACTAAGTTGGAGAAGAAGCAGCATTAAAACAATGAAAAAATAAATAGATAAATTACAGGTCATACTTATAAAACATGTAAACATCAAACAAGCTAAAATGGGTGGAACATGATGGTACAGAGTGCCTCACAACATTAGGTGATTAGAAGTATAATTACTGTAAGTTTTTGTGAGGTGATATGAGGGAATGCTGAAGCAAAGATCATTGACAAGCTAATCGCTAAATAACAATCATTCTTCCATCTGGTACTATGGCAGTATTAACTGAGTATTAATCAGATATGTTAAAACCCTGCTTGAGATGAAGACCTATACCTGGTCTTCCATGGTGTGATTGGGCAAAAGCAGCCTCAGACACCTCAATCGTCTTCTGTGCCCAACCTTCATCGAACACTGCAGATGAGGCCACATAGCGCAACCAGATAGTGCCTGCGAGACCGCAAATTATGGGGCTCACGCCGAACTTCTCTACAAGCGCTTCGCATTGAAGCTGAAGGATCACCTGTAACCCCTGTATGTATCGCATCCGGATCCCCCATGCGACCGCGTCCGCGTCCGCGCACGGGCCCGTTGGGAAATCCCTCAGCGCTGAGGGCTCTTCCTCGAAGCCGTATGGAGGTCCCCTCTCTTCCTCTTTCTTAGGGTTTCTTCCGGAGGCGTGCGAATTGGCGAGCGAGCGAAGGATATCATCTTTGCGGACCGCGGGGGTAGGGGTCTGCGACTGGGTCCGGGCGCGGCTGCGGCAGAGGTTGTAGAGCGCACCGGATCCATGGCTGTCGCCCAAGATGTCCTCCATGGCATATCCAGTGTCGACAACATCCTTGCTCTGGAAGCCGCACATCTGACAGTAGTAAAAGCCATCGTCGCCGCTGGCGAAGTCGGTGCTGCCGCAGGAGTCGCAGTAGAGGCGGGGACCGTCCTCCTCGCGCTTGACGCCGGAAAAGGTGGATACGTCCCAATCCATGTCCTCCATCGCCGGCGAAAAAGGGCGATAAGAGGGAGGAGGGGAGGCAGGCGGCGTTGGACGCCGTTTCGGTCCGGGTTTCCGAGGCAATGGGGCGTAAACCTTGAGTATATGGCAACATGGCATTGATAATTATGTGGTAATATGTTAACAGTTTAAAATATTTAGAGGATTTTATTGAATTTAAAATTACGGGGTGCCTTTTGAAAACGTGAGAAATTACAATAAGCATTTTTGACGTAATTTCATAAAATTAAAAGGGTTAAAACATAATTTGAAAGATAATTAAAAAATTAATAATTTGTGGGGTAAACTGAAATTTTTCCTTAGTGGTTTTTGTAAGATTGGACTGGGCTCAGCTCCTTGGCCCGGCCTGGGAATATGCCCAGCAAACAAAAGTTATCCGGATCCGGATTCTATTGCTTATCGGTTATTTGCGCAACCGGATCCAAAGTGGCAGTCAAAATCCCTCCCCCTCTCTTCTCGCGGCGGACGTGCCACTTTCGCCGGAATGTCGGGCGGCGCGCCTCCTACCTCAGGAATTCCTCAGGCCCCCTCTTCCTCTTTGTCGTCGGGGCTTCCTCCTCCCCCACCTCCTCCTAAGATTCTCCTCGCCAAGCCAGCGGGCGGTGCAGCCGCAGGCCAGAGGCTCGGCCGGGAGGACGATCCCTCCGCTGTCGTTCACCGGTCCCGAAATGCCCAACAGCCCGGATCTTTAAACCTTCTCTCCGAATCCTGGGAGTTTCACACCGAGCGGATCCTTCCGGTTCGCGTTTTTCTATACTTTCGCTAGCATCCTTACTCTTTAGTCCTAGGTAGACGAGGTTTGTTAGTGGCGAACTTTCAAACTGATGCATTCTTCGTCGCTGAATTACCCCTCGTAGTTCATCAAGAGCGGTGAACATTGATGAAGAACTCTGAGCTGATGATCGCTTCTTTTTTTTTCATGCAGTTTCTAACTGAGAACACCGATTTCACTGTGATTGGAATTATTGGACCTCCTGGGGTTGGTAAGTCTACTATCATGAATGAGCTTTATGGATTCGACGGAAGCTCCCCAGGTATAAATATTCCTGTTTTGAATGTGTTAACGGTTTTTTTAGTTTGAAAACTCTGACTGGAGAAAATAATGTGATTTTCGAACATTTTGTTTCTTCTTTGGTTGACCCTTTAGGAAAGTATCATCTAAGAGTCTTGTAAGCTTATCCTTTTTAAAATTCGTTAATTTTTCCATAAAAAAGGCGCTGAATGATGAGATTTGGCATAAGAAAATCAAGATAAAAATCCAGTTCAGCGTCTTGTGACATAATGAAGTCCTTATATATATATTTTTGTTATCTCTTTGATTGCATAGATGTAAATTTGTTGTGTGATTTGTTATGTCTTTTGTAGATCCAGGTAGCTATGTTGTCTGTTTTTTTTTTTTGGATTTTTTTCTGTCCTATCCTTCTGGATCTTCTATAAAGTTCACAATTGGCCTTTTAAGAGTACGAAGCTGAAACTTGAACAACTGAAGAATCGATTGATTAAAGTATTATTTCTCCTTATTTTGCAATGTGAACTCTTGGTTTATTTTATTTCAATGTAAGAAGTTTTATTACTATTATTATTTTAAGGTTTACTCATTCAGTTTTCTTAAGAAAAAAAAACCCTAGATTTTGTGAAAGCCTAGCTGTTATAAATGAATGAGGACTGTGCTTAATATTTTCTGAACTTAGATGCAAGGGAAAGAAACTTTGAAGCTTAAAAACACTCATCTAAAACACAAGCTAAAATATTACTTAGCTATCTTGAACTTCGTATGAGTATAATACTAGAAGTACTCAAGATATCCCTACTAATCTGTTAATAATACAATTCTGGCCTTTTTTTATCACCATGTTGCTACTGAACCAAAAGTATTTTCTTGACGAATTGGTTTAGAATGTGGAGTAATTCATTATTGTAAATTTATAATTCTAGACCCAACAACCTTAGCAAATTCATCAAATGAAAACAAATTACTACAGTATAGTACTCAAACCCTGGCATGATTATCGGATATGATTACAGATTTAGATGTCTTATATCTCATTTTATATTGAATTTTACACATGATCAATTGAAATGCCAATAGCAAGTTGGACTTCTAGTATCAAAGTGTCGGATGTGCACTTTAGGTATTAGAGGTAAAAAACTTTTGAGTATCAGAGTTCCTAGGTAATAGAAAGCACTGTGAATAAATACTCCTAGATTCAACAAAATTTGGAAAATAATCTAAAAGAAGTCAAGTCCGTGGTAGGGGAGAATATTGCTTCATACTTTCTTTAAGTGTTCAATGTTGATCATATAATATGGTATCCCTACATGTAAAATTTCCATGAGCACAGAATGTCATTTCTAAATGTTGTGAAACAAATATCCTCCATGCAACATTGCGGATGCCACACATGCTAGGCATCGTTTTCTTTGGGAAATTATAACATTCTAGTGTATATTAAGTATTTTCCGATTAGATTTTTTTATTTACATTTGTTTGTGTATGCACTGCTGTGGACAACTGCACAGTGTGGATAATCGATTGTCTTCTGAAATTGCAAAAATGTTATTGCAGGAATGCTTCCACCTTTTGCTACACAGTCTGATGAAAGTAGAGCAATGGCAAAACACTGTACAGTCGGTATTGAATTGAGGGTATCATCTGAACGACTGATACTTCTTGATGCCCAGGTTAGTTGATGTGTGAGTTTTTTGGTAACTTAGCATACATGTGATAGGATCTGCACTTGGAGCATCATACCTCTTGTTTTTAATTTAATTTCATGACAGAATATGATTTATGCTAGAACAGTATTCACCCAGGTTTTTAACACTTTGTTCTTCTCATTCAATTTCCTGCTTTAAATTGCACAGAGGGATTTAACTATTCATCTTTTCAGAGTTCATATAATGCTTGATAATGTAAACTATCTCCTCTTTCATCTTTATACAACCTAGAAAAATTTTGGAGGTTGTCCTTCTCTTGCTCATGTTCTCTCTTCATACTATTTAGTGTTTTGATATGGCAAACAAATCATTCAATTTTAGTAATTATAGAAACTTGGATGATTATATTGGTGTACATTGCACCTCTTGTCCCAAGGGGCAGCATGATTTGTAGCATATGGATTCTCACTTTTGTTTGAAGTGTAACCCTTTTCAACATTGAAGTTTCTTAGTTTGGTTGTTTAGTTTAGTTGCATAGAGATCATTGGAGGTATAAGATTCATGTAGTCAATCCCATATAGTTGGGCCAAAGACGGCTTGATGATGAGCTGCATAGCACTTTAATTTGTTTAAGAATGCTTTGGTGCTGTTTCATTTACTAATTTTCTGCTCTTTTAACATCCTTTTCTGCTTATATTTGTCAAACTTTACTCTATATGCAGCCAATATTTAGCCCTTCTATATTAGTAGATATGATGAAGCCCGATGGTTCATCTGCTATTCCTGTTTTGATTGGAGAGTCCTTACCTGCAGATTTAGCTCATGAACTGATGGGAATTCAGGTTAGATATATAATCAAATCCATTTCTATATATACATTTTATTATCTGTTTTAGTGGTTTCTGATTCAGCATTTTTTCTTTTGTTGGGTGCTGCAAGAGACTATTCTAGCTGGGTGTGTTTCTAGCATCTGTTTGTAATGTTTTGTTGGTTGTATCAGAAGGGATTCACGACTTCAGTGTGTGGCAGCTTATGCTTACGGTACGCATTCTATCTCAAATCATCATGGTAGTTCTGGAGTGGGTAGCACGGGTTAGCCATTGCTCATATTAGAGTCAGTATGTGAGCTTTAAGATTTAGTATGACATAGTTTCATAGTTGTATCATCATCGGATTTATTACTTCTTCTGATTCATAGCATCTTTTTACAAGTAAATTTCTGGCATTCAAAACTAAGTAATTCAAATGTGTTTCTAGCATCTGTTTGCAATGTATTGCTGGTTGTCTGATGGGATTCCTGAATTCAGTATGTGGCTCTTTATCATGGTAGTTTTGGAGTGGGTAGCACTGGGTATCTGTTGCTCGTACTCGGCTCAAGACATGAGCTTTAAGACTTGGTATGACATAATTGCATTGTTGTGACTGTAATTAGATTTATTACTTGATTCCATTTACACTTTCTTATTATAAAACAAGTCTCTGAGAACATTATCCAATTATCTAATTGCATGGCATGTAATGACAGACTGAAATAGCATGGTCAAATGTACTGGTTCCATTTTAAATTAGTGGATACATTCTAAATTATGGGACTTTAAGCAAAAGTTGAATGCCATGTACAATAGCAAGATCATTTTCCACAAGTTAACAGTCTAAGAACTTGGTGGAGAACTGAGAAAATATTCACATGCATGATCATTCATTCATGATATATTTTGCAATGGTACTTTAAAGTTACTGCATGTACTAATTTGTAAGAGCTGATTACACAATCAGATCCATTCTTTCTAGTAGGGTTCAAATACCTTGCTTAACTTCTGTCAAGTAAATTAAAAACTCTTAGCTAGTTCTCAATCAAACTTCATTCATTGACTTCTTATGGAAACCTGCAAAGGCAAAAGTATTCAACAGCATTCCTCATCTCTAGAACTTTGTTTTACTTCATTTTATTCAAAATTCAGTCAGATTGCTGTACCTGTCGGCATTATATAATGTATATTGTATTCTATATTTTAGCAGGTCGATTTATTGAAGCATGGAATACCAGAACCATCTTTTCTGAATTCTGGTAATTCTGCACTAGAAAAGGAAGTCAGAGGCAATCTTCTGGCTACTAGTGAAGATTTGTCAGCTGCCCTTGTTTTTGTTCATTCAAAGTGAGCATCACATTCCTTGTTCGTTCTTCAACTATCTTATACACATTTGTCCCACCGTTTTTGTAGACAGGAATGAATTACTATTGGTGTATTATCTACAACATTCGACCTGGATAGTTCTGACTTTTCAGTTTATTGTTGTGAAGTTCACGTGCACACATATAATACGAATCAAAGAGGATTACAAAAAGAAAACTGGTATCGGTTGGCTCTTGTGCTAGTAAAATTTTCTATTCAACTTCCATGGATTTTGGTGATTTGCACATTGCTTGAATTGGTAGCTAGAATGTTTTCCAAGGTCATTTTTGTTTTTATCTCGATCATCTAATACGACTTGTTTATTTAATTATATTGCTTAATAGCCATGACTTGCATTGGGACGTTCACTTGGAGGCCTTTGCCGCCAATATGCTGTTAGATCTTTTTCTGACTATTTATCTGATTTTTTGTAGACTACAAAATCAAGATTTATCTCATCTTAATGGGTCACTGTTAAGGAAAGCATTGTTGCAGTTCTTCCATTCATCCTCTTTCAGAATCAACAAATCGGGAACTAGTTCTCTGAACTCGACAGCAAAGGATTTGGTCTCTGAACAACCAGATGTGTTTCTGCTCCCTGCTAGAGAAAATAACTTGCAAAAACCCAAACCACAATTTGAGAGCTATTTTTCTGCAGTAGGAAAGCTACGGGATCAAGTAACGCTCTCCATCCTTTAAGCTATTATTTGTCAGCCTATTGATTTTTGTTGAAACTTTGAACTACATTATGCACTTGTTTCTTGTTTCAACACTAAGATGTCGACGACGACGACAATGACAACAAAGCCTTTTTCCACTAAGTGAGCATTTTACGTCATTGGACTCTATCCCTTATTATATCATCATCTATATTTAAATAAATTTTATTTTATTTTATTATTATTAATTAAGTTTTTTTTTGTCTTCCTTTTTCTTGTTTGATGTACATATTTATCATACTTTCAGAGCATTTATTGGTCGTTTAAGTATCATCTTAAACGTGTCTCTCTGAGTTTTCTCTCAGTAGATGTAATCTTGACTTTTTCTCTAATATTTTTATTTCTTATCCTATTCATCCTTGTATGTTCATACATTCACGCTAACATTCTTATCTCTACAACTCTCTAATGTGCTCAAGTAGTCCAATATTCAACTCCGTATAATATAGCAGGTTTAATCGTCATTTTGTATAATATAGCTCGACACTAAGCATGAGAAAAAAAACAGGTGCTTGATTTGTTCTTGTAGTTTATGATCGTCTTATCTTTTCCTTTAGGTATTGTCGATGAATGGCCATCCATTTGGGAGAAACATCTCTGAGCGTGAATGGCTGCGGAACTCGGCTAAAATCTGGGAGTTAATAAAGAAATCCCCAACCATTTCTGAATACTGCAGGACGCTTCAGGGTTCCGGATTGTTCAGGAAATAGCTTTAGTCCTTGCTTTCAGTGTCTTGCTTTGAGCATTAAAGTTACTTTCGTTCCAAAAACTGTCTTCTACGAAGCACAGGTATCGGTTTCTTTCGACTTTGATCGTTTATGTTAGATTCTAAGCTCACACACATTCATGATCTTCGAGTGTCGCTTCATCAGTTTTTTGTACTCATCCAATCTGATAATTCTAAAACTGCAGAGATCATCGTTTAAAGTCAGTTCTATTCTCATAACAAGTCCAAGGAAGATCACTGGGACAAGTAAGAAATTGAAGAATAAATATCTCAATATTTTGGTTGAAGAATAATTATCTCCATATTTAGAAGAAAATTAAACATGATGAATATCCATTGTTGATCACCAAAGAACCATGATAATAGAAAAGGATAGCTTTGTCCTTGAGCTTTCCTATTAAAGAACCATAATAATATGTAGTGTTCTGATATTGAAGTAATTTTAAGTGTTGTTTTAAAACAAAAAAAAAATATTAGACGTTAACTCTTAAAATAAATTTATAGTCGATCATACTCCATGAGTCAAATAGTGATATTGGATTTTTTTTTTTAATTTAGATATCTAATTTTTACAATTCGACAAATATTTGTATCAGAAGCCTTGTGTAGTAGGTAGCCACATCAACTTTAAAAAAATCAGCTAAAATTTATTTAAATATTTAAAGTAAATTTAAGTTGCTTGATTATAGTTAAATTAAGGTATAATACAATGCAATCCCAAAATAAATAATTAAATTATGTGATTAATTAACTAGTTTATATGGATAATATTAAATATGGAAAGTGTTATTTTAAGTATAATTTGGAATATATTTTTTAATAATGTATTCCGTTTAAATTTATTTATTTATTATTATTATTTTTTAATTGACATATATATGATCAATTTAATTTTATAAAAAAAAATCATCCATCGTTCAAAAAAAATTATGTAATCAAAAATTCATTCATTAATTTATTAAAATTAAAATTTAATTTTTATTTGTGAATTAAAAAGGGATCGTATCGCTGCATCATTTCGGGGCGTATAATCTAACGATCGATTGTAAAAAAACCCTACATTTTGACCCTTCAGTTTTTGCAAAGGTTGTAGAAATCTACATTAATTTGGTAGATTTATAAGTCACACCTAATACTTCTTTAATTTACAGTTTGAATCTACAGGATTAATCGACAATATTTTGTTAAACGTTTGGGAGCTAACTGAAATATTCTCACTTCATAAACCCTAACCTTCGGATCTGAAAGTGTCGCACTGTGTTCCTTTCTCAGCGATGCCCTCGTCAATGGCTACTTCCCTTCGATTCACCAACACTTGGTGCCTCCATTCCGCCTTTCCTTCCTCCCTTCCCGCTCTCTGCGCTCCCTCTTCGTCTCCGGCATCCCAGAGGAAGGTCCTCCGGCGGGCAGTGTCTGTCACCGTCGTCCGATGCTCCTCGCCGTTCGTCCCGGTGGAGTCGGCCAGGATAAAGGTGGTCGGTGTCGGAGGGGGCGGAAACAACGCCGTCAATCGCATGATTGGGAGCGGCTTGCAGGTGCCTGTCCGTTGTCGTCTAACTGTTGTTACTTGGATTAGTGCGTTGTTCGTTGCGCTCAGATGCAATATTTGTTCCCGCATCCATGTGGCTGATTCAGAATATCTAAATTCGTTCAGCTCTCCTTTTTCTCTGCAGTTGGTTTTCTGCAATTTGCTTGGGGTTAGAGTATCGGTACCACAATATCATGTGTTCTTCTCTTTGTTTTACCTGCGGATTGATAATTGGTGTTCTCGAAAGTAATTTGTATGTATGATAAAACGTAGCAGAGCAAACTCAAATGACTTGCTGTTCTTTACAGAACTAGTCTAGACATATATTTGGTGAGTAGATTAGGAATGTGTTTAGTGTCCGAATGCCTGTCAGATAATTCTTATTGGTTACCTGAACAATTTTTATTTGGTGGTAAACTTATGCAGACTGGACTTGTAATTCCATTTCCCTTAGATAAGCTAGGGATTTAGACTAATGCTCGATTGAGGTGCAATTGTAAGTGAGGAAAGGAATTTTGATTCAAGTGTTCAATAATAAGCTCACATTCCGTTGTGTCTGATTTTCTTTAACTTTTGCATCTGCAATATTCAATTATAACTTTCTTTGTCCGATCAATAGATGCTTAGGTTTTTGAAATTTCTTGTGTTTGATGATTTACATTTCAATAAACGCTTCCATGAATAGATTCATTAATAAAGTGGAATCTAATGTGGGTTTCCATTGCCTTATTGATTGACAGGGGATTGAGTTTTTTTCAATAAACACGGATTCCCAGGCACTTTTGCATTCTCAAGCAAAAAATCCGCTCCAGATTGGAGAAGTCTTGACCCGTGGATTAGGTTAGGCACTCTTGAACTTATAAATTAATATTGGTTCAGCAACATCATCTATTAGTGGGTACCAGATTGGTAGATGCATTACTCTGCCATTTATTTTATTTCTATTAGAAATTAGGAAATATTACTAATGAAAGTATCAACTCTTTGGAATTCTGCATGTTTTTCCTATGGATTCCCATGTGTGATTTTTAGAGGTTAATAAGATGCTAAGGACAAATTGATAGTTTGATTTGGGAAAAGGTGTGAATCCTGTTGGATCTATGTGTCATATCATTTCACTTATAATGTTTAATCACATCTAGTTAGGTTTTTGATCACATGGCTCGAGAAACAAAATGATGTTGGTTATGCATAATGCTTTTAGATTTCTATATGTGAGAATAGCATGAAAGCAAAAAAGAAACATATAGGACATTTTTTCCTTGATTACTTTCTTTAGTGATAAATTGATATGTAAAATTTGTATAAATTCATTAGAGAAGCTAATTCATCACTTGAAATGCAGGTACTGGTGGAAATCCCCTTCTTGGAGAGCAAGCTGCTGAGGAATCAAAAGAAGCCATTGCAAATGCTCTTAAGGATTCAGATATGGTCTTTATAACAGCTGGCATGGGTGGAGGAACTGGTTCTGGTGCTGCTCCTGTTGTTGCTCAGATTTCAAAGGAAGCAGGATATCTGACTGTTGGTGTGGTCACGTATCCATTCAGTTTTGAAGGTCGTAAGCGCTCTTTACAGGCAGGTTCACTCACTTCTTTCTTTATATCTGCACATAGAAAAAATTCTGTATGACTTCAGGAACTATAATTTCTGTGTTAATAATTCTCTAATTACAGATTGTTTCTGTTCATATTCATGTTTCTTTTCATTTGGATACAATGTGTACATTTCACTTGTGCAACAAATACCATAATAGCTTGTGTTGTTCTATTGTATGAAATGTGTGTGAAACATTTATATGCTGCTCAAAGATATTCGGCTACAGAAGTTCTTATAACTAACTGTGTTACAGTTTCATTGATTGCCTCCAATATGTAAAGTCCTGACATATTTCTAGCTTACAGTGAGATGAAATTTTGGTAAAGATAGAAGGATAAAAAGAAATCCTTAAATAGAGTATCATATGCAACATGGGAAGTGCTTCTGTACTTGGCACAATTTATTTGTGAAGCACACAGTCTACTTTCAATTTTTAACTGCATTATTTTGTAAATTCATATATGAATGGATTCTCAAGTTGTTATCTATGTTTCTCCTCAAACAGATATGATGTTTTTATGAGGCTCCTTACTTTCTTATATATATGTTTGCTTACAAGATGTTTGCATTGTTTGACATTATAATCATGCCAATTACTGAATGCTCTTTATATTTTTATGCACTTGGGTGAGTGCTTCATTGTTTTCTTGTCCTTATTAATACTTCATATGGCATGTTCCGTTATTACAATGGTAGTTTTATTTAACATATTTTCTAATTGACTCTGAATGATGAAACATGTTTCTGAACTGCTTTCATTGTGACTCTCACCTAAATAGTTGAACTTTGTAACTTGGTGCTTTTGTAATTTTCAGGCTTTAGAAGCTATAGAAAAGTTACAGAAGAGTGTCGACACTCTTATAGTTATTCCAAATGATAGGTTGTTGGATATCGTCGATGAGCATACACCTCTTCAAGATGCATTTCTCCTGGCTGATGATGTTCTACGTCAAGGGGTGCAAGGGATATCGGACATCATAACAGTGAGTTTTTTAGATTTGTGTCAAATACACCTTGCAAAACAGGGATAATAATGATACAACTGTGACCTTTCCCAACTTTGCAGATTCCCGGGCTTGTCAATGTCGACTTTGCAGATGTAAAAGCTGTCATGAAGAACTCTGGAACAGCTATGCTCGGAGTCGGAGTCTCTTCCAGCAAGAACCGTGCGCAAGAAGCAGCTGAACAAGCTACACTAGCACCTCTTATTGGTTCTTCAATTGAGTCTGCTACAGGAATTGTGTATAATATAACAGGAGGAAAGGATATCACATTGCAAGAAGTAAACAAGGTCTCTCAGGTACAAATTATCATGCATTTTGAACTCGTTCTTAGTATATATATATATATATATATATATTGTATGGTTTACTTTAAAAGGTCCAGGATTTTGTTCGAAAGCTCATCTTTAATCCACAATTTGCAGGTTGTAACAAGCCTCGCAGACCCTTCTGCAAACATCATCTTTGGAGCTGTTGTCGATGACCGTTACAGTGGAGAAATCCACGTGACAATAATTGCGACGGGTTTTTCTCAGTCATTCCAAAGGACTCTCTTTGCGGATCCAAAGGCAGCGAAGGTTGTAGATAGCCATGAAAGTAACAATGTGGCGCATCCTCTGAAGTCAGCAGCAACTTCTTCGCCCTCATCTAGGTCTCGGAAGTTGTTCTTCTGAAGTCTGAACGATGTTCTCTTGTTAGATCCTCACGTTATTTGGATAGTTGCATTGAATGTTATATCGGGGATCAATTTTGTTTTAGTTTCTGTTTTTGTATTCATTTACTTCTCTTTTTTTCTGTGAGTTTCACAATGAACAGCATTGGGACATGATCCCGTGATTGTGATATGCATGAACCATCATCAGCAAAGAAGACCTCATGGTTGTGATATGCTTGAGCCATCATCATAATGAACAGTGTTTGTGTAACATATCTATATCAAGGATATATTTGGCGAAATAGGTTAATAAACAACTAGATTCACCGTGATCTTATTTTGGACTTTCAATATGTTTGATACTACAATGCAGGACAGAACCACTATTGAAAATTGAAATAACTAAATCACATTTATTAAAATATCAAAGCTTAATACAATCCTCAGTTTTTTTTTCCCTATTCAGCTTGGGATCGACAACAATCCACATTGAAGGTTTTGTTGCAATTGACTTGACTTATATCAATAGATCAGAACTCAGAATCAAGACTAGATAGCAAAGTTTCCACATGACTTCTGAAAAACAGTGTCAAAACAGACATCTCGATCTCCAACTGGAGATAAATAGACATTTATATGATGAGGATAGAACTAATAAAATCAGTCTGAAAAAAAAAGAAGTAAAATATGCTGACTGCTTACATTGCCATGTGAGATTTTTGGACAAGATGACACGATGACATCATATTTCAAAGCTCTGTGCAATCAGTATCTCTTCATCAGAAGAAATATAACTTTAGAGCCAGAATGTATCATAAATTGTGTATATGCATCTCTTGTAGTATAGCTATGGAACACTTCTTCAACCTACAAAGATTCAATGCATGGGAGGGCGAGAAGAGCGAGGGCGCACGGGAGTCTTGGAAGGGCTTAGCCTGCAAGATCAATAGTTGGTTTAAATTAAGCCACAGAAAAATGATATCAAAGAAGGCCGGAACACATACCCTAAAATCAATAAACCAAACCGAACTAAATCAATTCAAATTGGAAATTTTGATTTACAGTTTATTTGGTTTTGTTTAAATTTGCAAGATCGGTAACTATCAGTTTCCGCTTGATCTTGTACCAACCAATAGAACAGAACCAAACCATACAATTAAGGTTTTATAACATGCATACATACGCGTATGTAAGTTAACATGCTAATTAACATACCTTTTATTTTTATTACCATATTTCCAATTTAAATTGTTAATTCTCAATACAAATCTTGCTTGGAAACTAGTTTTTGATTGGTTTGTCATTTATTGGTATAGTTTTGATTTATAAGGTAGCTAAAATTATTGGTTCAGTTTGAGCTTGTACAAACTGTTAAAACTGAATTTAAACATTAAGATTTTATAATATGTATACATGCATATATATAGACAAGTTAGCATATTAATTAGTATGATTTATTGTTATTACTTGTTATATTCATTAATCAACATAAATCTTAACTAACAAAAATGGTTATTTTTTATTTTCACAAAATCTTGCTTTATAGGATATAGAGAGTATAATATAATACAATTTATGGTTTCAAACAAGACGAAATGGTTTTTGTTCAATTTCAATTGGATCTTTCAAACTCAAATATTTCAGTATTTCAGTTTGGTTTAACATGAGATGCTATAACCAAAGAGATAGCATGTAAACTGAACCTGATTGGCAAGGATCCCAAGACAACCCCACTACAGTGCAGTGCAGCAGTTGCACTCTCAGCCTGGAAAAAAAGAGTTTGAAGCAACAAAACTTCAAATTCTGACACTGCTATTTTATAATCAAAGAATATAAGATAACAAAAAATGGTTTAATTAAGAAGGATATGCAGAGTTCAGAAATTTGATAATTATAATTCTGGGATTGAATATTCAAGTAGTTGAAGAGAAGCTATTGAAACTAAAAAGAAAGCTCCAACAAACACTCAACATATTAGATAAGATAGTGGGAGCACTGGAATGTCATAATACAGTAACACTGTAATAGTAGTGTTGTGGCGCATTCAGAGTTTGGTGTCATACCACAAGGTAGAACTAGCGTGAAGAAAGCATTTTTTTCATGAACGCCCCCCTAATAGCCATGATCCAACCAGGATCAATCCTGGATGATGCCGTTGTACAAGGAACCTTATTGTGACAGCCTCCTTCATTCTAGTTTTGTACACACTAAGGAACACACTTTTGGGGGAGGGGGAATCTTTCTAACTCTCCCCTTTCCGCCAAGGTTTAATTTATTTTTCAAAGTGCCCCACCCCATTCTTAAAAATCATTAAAACGGCCATGAGTTTGGAAAGTCTTGTCATTGATAAATATCTTGGCCTAATATGTGAAAATCAAGGAATTTGCATCAAAAAGTTTAGTGTTATGTTGAGCAAATAGTACTAACCCTTACAAACTCAACAAAAGCGATCCGAGTAGAATGATGATTATCTCCAAGAAGCCTTAACCGGTAAACCT
This sequence comes from Hedychium gardnerianum, assembly GCA_038050645.1. Lineage (NCBI taxonomy): Eukaryota > Viridiplantae > Streptophyta > Magnoliopsida > Zingiberales > Zingiberaceae > Hedychium > Hedychium gardnerianum. The sequence continues at coordinate 4,557,987 of JBBUKS010000065.1, forward strand.
GAAGCATCAGAGTCGTGATTTGCATTGGAAAGTTATTCTGAGCAGAAATACTTTAAAGAGCAAAACTGAATATGAACAGAGGATACATACCTCCCCACATATGGACTCAAAGAAGAGTTTAAGTTCAGCTTGAGATACCTGAAAATACAATAGTGTAAGAAAAAGGAATGCATTGAGGCACAAGATGTTCAGCCGAAAGATACCAACCAACAAAGAGAACACCTCTTAAGTAATTCAGAAGTTATTAGAGGTATTAGCATCAATAGAGTTATTGAAGAAAGTAGAAAAATTGCATTGATATATACAAGACTCTAGATAAAATATTCAACCTAAAGTACTAATACAGAACTAAACCCACCAGCACTAATCCTGTTGATACTAGATAGAAAGAGATGTTTTTGATGGAATGGATGGAGAGGAATTTCTTTAGCACATAAGAAATAAAAGCTGAAGAGAAATAATAGCACAAGAGATACCTAAAAGGTGAAAATAAATGCAATGTTTTATGTTCAAGAAACACCTAAATTATAGTGACTTGACAACAGGGAAGACGGTGATGAACACATAGCTACTGCAATTGTAATCAAAACAATAATATAGTGCTGAAATATATTAAAACCAATCAAATTTCATGTGTGAGTTTGATATTGTTCAGTGAAAAATCGAAGTCAAATTCATACTGCAAATATTCATTCTAATATAAGGCCAAATTTCTTTGTTTGTCAAAGTAATTGACTGAAATTGTTATTTCCACTTAATGTTCAGGCCATAACTAACCCAAGGTGAGAAATAACTAAGTGACTACTTTTTAAAATGTACTAATCTGTAAACCATTAAAAAGAAAGTTGTATTAAACTGCTATTAGAATGATGGATTGACCAAGGTAGAATGTATCACCTACCTTCTTGTCAATATTTGTGCAGTATACAGTCCTTGAGCACATCTCACGTTCATCATCCGACTAAAACCAGAGGAAAGCTCGAGTAGTCAGATTTAAAACAATAGCAGTATAGAAAATGGTTAAGATGACATGGACTTATTTCTCCTACCTGTGGCAAAAATGTAGGGTTCACAGGCGCAATTGCAGTCTTTGAAGGAAGAATCCTTAGAGGGTAAAACCCAAGCATGGTCCCTGACAGATTTATAGCAGCTTTTGCACCCTCTGGATTTGCATAATCACAAATAATGAACAGCAACATGAATAAACAGTTTAGTTGCAGAAGAACAATGAAGGATATATTGAGCTGTACGTGCCTTCATCATTGAACTCAATGAAAGCAAAACGAAGAACAGTTTTTGGGTCGCCACACATTCGACAGTCAACAACCTGAAAGATAAAAATGGTGTTGCATTTTATACAAATGAATCGAATTGAAGGGGCTTGAAAAGCATTAAGGTAACTTACAAGTCCACAGCTGTTGAAAAGTGTTGCAAGCTCTTCTTCAGTAACCTACATATCCAGGACACAGATTTTAGCCATGTTATAAATGCATTAAGGGAAAGGCTTACACAATCTGCTATTAACTACATATAGCAAAGCAACATAATAAACTAATAAACTCTTCATTCATAATGCATAGATCCATTAACTGTGAAACAACATTAGCTCAATTTAAAGATTCTCAAACAAGTCATTTGGTGTAATTCTGTAGCACTTTTAAAATACCAAAATAAGAGAGTAATAGTAAAACTTATATGGACAAACAACTCAAAGCATGATATCACCCATGACCAGGAACTGCATAGTATCACTCATCATCAGAGATATACTCAGTGAAGTTTACTTGTCTTATGAATGCATTAGGAAGTTTACAAACACAATAACAACTATGGATTAAATATCTCCAAATCGATAAGAGTAAAAATATGAATGAAATAAAAGACTGAGGATCTAATATTCTTAGTTTTTAAATTCACTTTTGCCAATGTTTGAAACTTCATATTTTCAGTGTTTTTTCAGCAAACCTATACACATTTTGATGATGATGACGATGATAATGCAAGCTAGGATATGTCACTCACATGGTTCATCAAAGAAGGAACCAATAGACTCTTTCTTTCATAATGCTATAATGGTATTTTTTTCACAAGGAACTGTATGGTATCATCCATCATCAAAGATGTGTTTCACCGTGAGTTTACTTCTCACAAGAACAAAGACAATAATGGCTAAAATATCTCCAAATTGATAGAAAAGAATGAACGAAATAAAAGATGGTGGATCCTAGATTCCTAGTTTAAGATTCATTTCAAGTGAAAATGGAAATGTTTCAATCTCATATGCAAACCCATACTTCTTTCCACGATTAGGTTAATCTACACTCTACAGGATATTTAGGCCCTTCAAACCATCTAACAAATCCATCTGAAAACAAATTTGAATTGGTTAGAAGCTACAAAGCCAAGGATTCATAACAAGCCCTAATATGTAACATTCTTGAAAATTGAGAAGAATGGTGTATGTCTAACTTATTGGTTTTCTAGATCCTAGAACCGCTGAGCGAGATGCCTTGCCGAATCTCAATCTATTTAAAACTTGAATCAAATTCCTGAAGCCAATTATCAGAAGCCCACATTGTACCTGTACGGATAACATGAAGTTTGAAGTCATTGTGACATTCAAACATCTTTGGATCAAGTTTTCTAACCAAAGGTAAGAAAACTTCTTTGCAGTGCATGACTTTTTCTTTTCACAGATCACCCAACATCTCAAGCCCAATTCAACTGATTCTTGTGCGCCCTTGTGATTAAAGAGATTTGGTGAATATGGTTTTTTTTTCAAAATATACAGAAATATTTGCCTACAAGTTACACTTGCATGAGCCAAAATCTATGGGCACATAACCCAATTACAATGTGATTCATTTATTTAATTCAATCCCTGTGGAACTCTATATGAAACCTACAATAATCAAAAGTCATCCTGCCAAATAAAATATAATAAAAGCAGAATAACAGCGAAAAGAAGAGCATACAGGAAAATGGGAAATAAGTCCTAGTTCATAAATAACATAGTCCGAGAATCGCCATCGCACAGCCAACGTTGAAAGGAAGGATGTTTTATAGTTTCTTCACCTGATGATCTATATCTGCAACGTAGACAGTCCTTCTGATCACCTCATCTCTCTGTGCTTGACTAGTCCGGTTATTCATCCGACGCTTCCCCTGACCGTATCCGTTCTTCTTCTAATCAAACAAATCAAACCAAATAAGAGATCAACAAAGAGAGCAATAAAATAACATAACACAGGCAAAACCTTTACCCTCCATCCACCGCCTCCATCGAAGCCGCCATTCCCCAAAGCAAGGCTCGCCCCAAATCCACCCCCATAGAACCCAGCATCAAACCCGACTCCGAAGCCTCCGTAGGGTGGTGCTGTCACTCCGCCGCCGGTAATCGACGGCGGAACGAACTCCTCCGCCATCGGATTCAGCTTCGACAGGAGCTCCTCCAGATCCCTCATCTCCTGCTCCGCTCCCTGGGATCGTTGCGCCACCACGGACCGCCCTTGATCGGAGACTCGGTGCAGCTGCTGATCCTCGAAGAGGAAGCCATTAGGGTCGACGTGAGGGCGGAGGATAGGGAGAGAATCGCTGACGGCGACTACTGTGGCTTCGGAAGCGAAATCCGTGAACTTATTGGAGTCGGGCGCTTCCTGTCCGTCGAGATCGCCGGCGGACGACGCCGAATAGGCGGCCAGATCAACGCCGTTTGCGGTATCGGCGACGGCCATGATCCGCAGGTGAACAGACAAATTCGGAGTACCTCTCTCTCTCCTCTCTCCTCTCTCCTCTCTCCTCTCAGTCGCCGGCTGCTTCGCATGAACCGTTGTTAAAAAGATGGATGTCAGCATTAATGTCACCGAAAGATCATCCATATTCAGCTGCAAGGGGTTTTTTACAATTTGCCACCGAATTGTCCTTTCCAAGAAAAAAACCATAAAAGAGTAATTATATTGTGACAAAAGACGAAACGTTCGTCCCAGCGCCCCCCGTCAATTCGTTCCAGGATCAACACGAAAGAAGTAAATCACGAAAATTAGTCTAGCTAGTCCGAACAGTGACCAGTACATGAGAGAAGACAAAAACCTAACTACTAGCCAGGATTTAAACCTCAAACTTTATTGTGACAACATCTCATGTATTAATTATCAATTCATCTCGTAGGATCATAAAAGAGTAATTATAGATTCTATTGATAGTTTCACTAGGACAAATTAAAAAATAATTTGATTTATGAATTCTATTTAAAAGTATATATTTCTTAGAAAAAATAAATATTTTTGAGAATTGAATTTAAGAACCTAACTCTAGCGGAGTAGTTGAAGTACATGAATGAGTGTTTTAAGGGGAAAAAACACTATTTAAAGTCAAAGATTCCAACACGGCAACGAGTTACATCATTAATTCTGACTCGTTCTCCATTCTTTTTGATTCGCTGAATATGATTGACCGAGAATACAATAATTAATACGTACATAATTTAGAGTCATAGTATTTTTTCAAGAAAACAAAGAGTGACCTAATATCTTAGATAGTAATAAACTTATACCAGCTTTACCTACAGAATTTGTGAAACTCCTGGAGATGCTAGAAAATAGCGAATAGCAGTACATATCTATTAAGCTTTTTATGATTCTGCAATTGTCACTTCAACCTCCACACCAGGTTCGATCGTGATCGAGGTGATCTGCTTCACAACCTCAGGAGAGCTCAGGAGATCAATAACCCTCTTGTGTACCCGGAGCTCGAACCGATCCCATGTGTTTGTTCCTACAAGAACAAGTTCGACATTGAATTCTGATTTAGCATTCGATATCAAATTCCATACTGATCTATTTACTTGGAGATAAATAAGAGAAAAGAAAAGAAATGCAAGCAACTGATGTTTATTGAGACTTAATTTAGAAATATGAAAAAATAGATAAATAATTTTAATATTATCTCCCACACATTAGAACCAGTGTATACTGATTTCCTCACCAATATCAACAGACAATCTCCATAAGAACAGCTCTCTTGCCAAATGATGCTGCTGTTACCTGGTCATGGTTGGTGGCATTGAATTGAGTTTGAGAGACTTGCTCCAACTCATCTTCTCTGGTTACCACAAACACTAGATTCGGCTCTTTTTCGGTAGTTCTGCACAGCAGAACCACCTTGCTACCTCATACCTCAACAGCAAAGCAACCGCCTTCCTTCCAATAGGGACCATCAAAGACACTGCAACTCATTCCCTAACTTTCATTCAACCACAAAATCAATTGACAACCAAAAAGAAGATCTAGTTCGGCACCACTTGTTGCTGCGCATCAAAAACCAGGTGCTACCCGCTCTCTTCCGAGCTCAATCAATCAGACTCAACCAAAAAAGAAAATTAGTTCAGAAAATATAAAAGTTATACCCAAACCTGTAGTTGTTATATCAAAGGATACTTAGTGGAGATAACCAAAGATATTGAGCCATGCATGAGTTATAAACAGCTTGATTTATTGAGACTTCATCGAGAAACTCAGTATCAAACTTCCATCGAGATACTTATTGTACCGATAATGTATAATTGCTTCATATATTTGGGACTCTCGTATTGTTACTGTATGTTTATTACTAAACTTGTATTACTGCCTACTTTTAAACTTGTGATTATATCTTTTTAATTGTATAAAGACTAAACTAAATACTCTGATCAATTGCAATACTACAAGCAATGCACCACTCGTACCTTACAATGGATTACTTATACCTTATGGTGGACTGGATGTGCTAAAGACAAATTGACTACTTTTACAATACATACTACTTCAAGTCATATAATTATGTATTAATAACTAATTAAGACACTGGCATTAAAATATAAGTATATATGTCGACTAAGTACACACTTGCATTAGTAGTATAGAATTAATAGTACACAGAGAAACCAACTGCCAGAAGAGAGATTATAATACCTTCGCCACAAGGAGATTTCCTGGTGGTGATGTTAAGAACCTTAGTGGGCATTCTCACAGGCCCCTTCACATTCAGCCCCTTATCCTTCGCTCCCCTTACAAGATCCGCGCACACTGAACAGACAAAAACACGATCGAAATCCAGAAACAAAGCAACAAAACATAAGTGTTAACCGCTTGAGCCAGATCAAACATCGCCTCACCCTTCTCTAGATTCTTCACGTTCTTGGAGGACAGAGTAATCCGGATGCGGTGCAGCTCCTCCTGGGGCTGTTCCAGCCCTATCTTAGTCCGCTTCATTGCTCCATACGCCGCTGCCGCCGTCTCCATCGATTCAAATTTAAAACGAACTTATACGCACAATCTAAAACGAAAATTCGAACGGATCAATGAGCAAAAGTTTCAGATGAGAAATGGAATTCGTACAGGGGAAACGATTCAGAAGCGAACTCATTCTCCTGGCTCACCCAATCCGCCGTCGCGCTGCCCTTCCTCTGTCCCGCGCACCAAAGAAATCAAACGTATCTAGGGTTGGACTATATAGAGCTGGATCGACCCGTGACGGGCCAAACTAGTTGGGCCTTCAAAGCTTATTAGGCCTCCATAAATAAATATCTTAGCCCATTAGGAGCCCAACCCAGATCCCTATAATAGTCACGTGTTTATTACATCATCATCTTAAATGTCAAAAATACCCTCCAAAATTGTAGCAATTTTTATTGATCTGGAATAGTAGTATTTTCAAACATATTTATAAATGCTTGTATATTAATTAACAATAAGGTCCTCTTTATTAAAATTAATGAACTATAAGGGATCTATCTATAAATACATTATATATTTTTCTATGCATAGATGTGTGCTCTCAAAGTTAAAACATATCATAATATCATATACTTTTATGCGATCAGTGATTTGAAGACATTATATAGAATCATGTCATAGTCAAAGTGGCAAAGACATCCATGGAAATGGAGGTAGCACAAAGACTTCTTTAATGCTCAACATATGATGGTTCTCAGGAGATGTTCCTTGCATGGAGGTGGAGAACCATCCTTTAGCAAAGAAGTTTGACTACTCTTGACCAATTTAATTAAAGCTAAGGGTAATGCTAAAACATTCTAAAGTATAAAAATGAAGGATTCAATTTAATTCCCATATATATATATAAACTTCTTTTTTAAAAAAAATGAATTAAATTATAAATTTATCTAAAAAAAATAATCTTCTAATTATTATTATTGATTTATTTAATTTTTGAATCCAACTCCACCTTATTGCATCCATAAATAAAACCCCCACCCAACTCTCCATCCCAAAGCATACAAACGTGCTCTGTTTCCTCTGCTTCTGCTCTGCTCACGCTTCCTCTGCTTCATCAATGGGCACGAGGAAGCAGAGCAAGATGATTCAAAGCAGCCCCATGCTGAAGCAGATACTGAGGCGGTGCTCGAGCTTGAAGCGGCAGGGAACGGAGGAGGAGGAGGAACAGCCGCCAGCAGACGTGCCTAAGGGCCACTTCGTGGTGTACGTAGTGGGGGAGCATCACCGGAGCCGCTTCGTCGTGCCCATCTCCTCGCTGGAGCACCCCGAGTTCCAGCGGTTGCTCCAGTTGGCGGAGGAGGAGTTCGGCTTCGAACACCGCGGGGGGCTCATGGTCCCCTGCGACGAGCTCGCCTTCCGCTCCCTCCTCGCCTCGGCTATCGCCGGGAAATGAAGGGCTGTAATTCGATTTCGTGGGAGGATTAATTTGTTGAATTGTGAGTATTTAGAAGGGTCAAATTGTTAAAAAAAAAAGGACATAAATATGAACCTCGTTATTATGGATTCAGAATTATAGTATTAAGAAGGATCAAATTGTTAAAATGATATATAAATATAAACTTATATATATAAAAACGAGATGTTTAATTGAAATTATGAATTAAAATCGGTTTTTTACTGAACGCATAGATAAATTTATTTATTATTCAAATCACATATATAATTTTAAAATTTATTAAATTACATATCTCATATTAATTTTACTCTTTTTTAAATTTCTGAATCAATTATTACAATATAATAATCAATTCGATCTTTATTTTATAATTAAAATTTTAATTAATATTTAAATAATTATTATGTTTAATATATTATATTGAATTAATATTTAAAAACATAAATATAATCAAATGAATTTGATGAACATATAATATTTAATTTTATATTATTTTTAATTCTTTAAGTCTATTAATTAATTTTGGTCGAAATTAACTGATGGACTTAGAAAGTTTGAAATTATATAAAATTAAATTTTATATCTTTATCTAATTTTTTAAATTATATTTAAGATTTTAAATATTAATTTATCATAATATATTAAATGCATTGTTTTTTTAAATATCAATTAAATTTTTTTAATTATAATAAAAAACAAAAGTCCGAATCAAACAATCAATTCGAAAATGTACGAGGGATAAAATTAGTACGAAATATATGATTTAGTAATTTCTAAAGTCACATATATAATATGAGTAATAAACAAAATTTTTTTATATGGTTCGGTAAAACGCCGAATTAAAATTTAAGAATAAAAGAATATCTAATTTAAAGTTTAACCTAATTGCCACGTTTCTCACGTGACTTATCGACGTCCACGTGTGATGCTTCTCATGAGCACGCTCATTTTGTTTGGCTTTAAAACTACAACCACTTTCTTGTCTAAAAAAAGCCACCTTTATGAATTCTTATTATTTGAAATAATACTCATTCTAATTGCCACAATTAATTGCAATACATTGTAATATTTGGACAACTAACTAGACGTTGTCGTTAGCGGAGAGCAATCAATTAATAACCTAACCGATCAAATTAATTAAGTTGAAACGGAATAAATTAAAATTTTGTTAAACAAATCAAACGAACTTCGTTACGAAAATCGCACAAAAAGAACTGATAAAAAAATCAAATTAATTGATCTTTTTTTAGTAACAAACTGAAATTCAAATAAATTTAACCGATAAAAAATTTATCTTTTTTTAGCAGTTGACTGATGTTAGGTATCAATCGATTAATATTAAATAATCGAATCAAAAATAATTTATTTATTTTTTTGAAATATCAATTTAATAACATCAATCGACTCAAAACCGAACTAAAAAAACCTAAATAATAAAAAAAAATTAAAAAAAAAACAAATTTCCAAATAAATCAAATTTTAGAATTCAATTCGTTCGATTGCTTGATTAGATTTAATCAATCTTTTACTCACCTCTAATTATAATCAATCAATAGAATCCAAAGTAATGATTATAAAGGAGAGACCAAATCAATATATCTAAATGCTTTTAGCATCTTGTAAATCCAACAATTTTGTATTCTAAAGTATACATGTTTAAGTCAGTACAGATTTATAGATTTGTATCAACTGTGCACATACCATAGCTTGTTTTATGATTCACATAGGATCATATTTAAGAGAACCTTGAGTACTTCAAGTAGCTTGTGTTTACTATGGATCTTTAGGGCCATTCCCATTCAAAAGGCGCGACTAGTCACAAATCTCGACCAATGCTCATATCACAGTCATCCTTCGTCCCCATCCCTATCGCTAATGAACCGACAAGACACTCAATGCCAATGGCAGCTGGAGAAAGCAGGACAACACATGAAAAACCCAAACTCATAATTGAATCTTATCTCAGTGCTGATCATAATACCTCACCTACTAACAAGAATAGAGAACAGTGATGCATGCATCTGTGCGATCTAAGTTTTTCGAGTCAATGAGGACTCAAGGAATGTTATGAGAAGCAACTCCAAGAATGGATCATTGTTCAGGTTAAACAGTTGCTGTCGGAATCTGGCACTGTGCTTTGTTAAGCATGGTCAAGGACATGAAGGGATAGCATGTGCTGTGTTCTAAGTTACCATCATAAGGTGTCTCGAAAGCTCTGATGGAGCCTTATGCAATCAATTACTCGACAAGAAATGGATGGAATGTCCATTTCTAGGGAATATATGTACAAGGAATTGAATAGGAATGATGGGAAATGTTAAAAAGGAATAGACAAGTAATAGTTTGCATAACAATGAGATGCGTCCGGGTGCGACCCATTACCTTTCTTACCCGATCAGACCGACCAACAACCAAGCTATGGTTCTCCTTCTCAGTCTGACTTTGCCCATCTAGCCCAACCAACCTAAGTGGTCTGCCCGTAAAACTTTTCAGCCCATCCAACCCACTCAATTCATCTAACTCGCGAACCCAATAGACACATCCAATCTAATTGGTCCATTCTAGTTGCTTGGCCTGCTCAACTCAACTAGATTGTCTGTCCCGCAGGCACAATCAAAAGCCAGTCGAGTCTATGTTCATAAAATAAACTTGTGTCATTCCAAGTTTATTTTTACAACAAATAGAATATAAGAATGCTTATTTTAAAAGAATCCATGGCGAATGAAATAGTTGTTCTTATCAACCAAACCCACCATATGCCAACATAAGTTTGAGAAGCTGACAAACAATGCAAAGATAATAGATTTTCACATAAGAAGAGGTCAACAAAAAGTTTGATGATAGATTATAACAATTCATTGCAGTCAACTTTTACAACACACTCTACACTGACATATATATATATATATATATCGAAAGTTCATTATGCAGCACCCAATGAAAAGCTTCAGTTCAATGATTAATCAAAACACTGATGGTCACCTTCGAACTAGCGTTGTCGTGCTTGAAATTCATTGTCTCAGAAGTAGGTGCCCTCTGGAGGCTGAACCAGTTTGCGATTGTGTGATGTAGCCATTTCCTTCTTGAGTTGTGTCAAGATATATTCCATTGTGTAGTCCCTTTGCCAGTTCCCTAGAACTGCAAATTTCCTTGGATCAACCTGTTTTTATTGATCAATCATCAGAGTAGATCAAATTATTCGATCACCATGAAAATATCACTCTTTGAACAGATATTGATTACCACTCCAGTGTCTGGATTGACACAAGTCATGTTGATGCGTGAATGGAATCGGACACTAGGCGGTTTCTCAGGATAGTCTTTATCGCAGAACAACTTGAGTTGATAGATGTGGCCCTCGTGGACAGTCTGTGAGAGTGCTAGCAGAATAAATCATGATGGCCCAAATATGGCAAGGTGTTAAACTAAAGTATCTTACATTATGAGGACCTATTATTGTTCCAGTCCAGGATCGCATATAAATGTCATCTCCGTCGTCCATACCATAGCTTACAGTTCCATCTCCTATGCCCTTTTCTCCTCGTTCAAGCTCTTCCAGCAATCTGAAGTTTCGAGGAACTGCAAGAGAAGTAAATGAAGGTAAGATTATGGTAGTTGATGGGTGACAAAACCGAATATTCACTAGAGAAGGGAGAAAAAGGGCATAAGGAAAGAATCTGTATCAATATGCCACTAAAGCGCATGTTAACGCTGTTTAGCAAAAGATACCAACTCTACTGAGAATATGCTAATCTGGAGAAATTAATAAATTATACAACATTTCAGATTGAAAAAAGAGACAAATTTCTAGATACATTAATCAAGGAATGCTAGCATTGGCAATAACCTAGATAGCATCATAGTGGTGCATTGTGCTGACCTCCTTTACCAAGAAACCAAAGTTGTACAAAATATCATAATATAAGAGTTTTAAGATTCAAATAGATACCAGATGAAACAGTTCAGTACAAGAAAATGTCTTAGTCAACAATGGTTTGTCATCGTGTCTAAATTGTTATCATATTGGTGTCGGAATGTTTGTTGGCTTCTCCTTGTATACAACTTTATATGATAAAGAAACAATCCACCAAAGGTAGGTGACCTGAGGAGATAATCGAAACGGCGGAAAGAAGAAGTAGAGAATAAAGGGAATAACAAAGTCACCCTTAGGTCAAGATGCGTTCTTTGACAACAGCACAAGCACCATGAGAAGTAATCAATATCTCTGTGGCTCCACTATTCCTGATAAATAATAGAACTTCCAGTTTCACAAAGAAACTTCAATTTTGTTGATGCTGGTGCAAGGCAAAAGATTGATCAGAGTATGATTTTTTTGGCAATTTGAGCAAAAGGTTTTTAAAAATAGAGAAGTGGGAAGCATACTTCTTTTCAGTGGAACAGGAAGTATGAGCCAGCCAGACCATAGGCAGACATGATCAAAAAGGGAGTCTCTTTACCAAATCGACAACAGCAATCAAGATTACTTCTTTGAAAGAACAAATGAGTCTAAAATAACGAATGCATAGAACAGACTTTGAATAAGGATAGTTGTAGGAGTTGATAGATCCCTCTCTAAACAGATCTGACATGACTAATTACACTTAACAATGGTTAGCAATGTCAGGGCTTCTCTCAACCGTACAGCACAGCACCCTGGGATCGATATTGAGGTTGAAAAATCTGCCAAAAGGCTAAAAAACTACTAGAGATCCAGCAATTACATCGTGACAAATCACTCAATTCTCATAAATCTATGATACGGCCGGCACGGCCACAAGGAGAAACAATCGTACCGATCATCAATTCCAAAACCAGATCCTACGATCTTGTTCCGAGAAAACCCGTCGATGAGGAGTTCCCAGCAAAAGTTTGACCGTTTGGTCAGCGTAAAATACCTAATTGTCTAAATTAGAATAGATAAGTGGAGGACTCACCGACGACGCTGGATCCACCGGAACCACCGAGCGTCATTGAAGGTGAATACTTCTCCGGCGATGGATGATTCGCCCTAGAGCTTCGTCGTCGCCTGATGGGACACGGTCGAAGGGAGGAGAGGAAGAAAGTAGGCGATTCAAAGGATGTCGAGCAATGTTCTGTGGATGTTGGGCCTTCGACGCACGCACGTGATTTACGAGTGTTGTCAGAATCCAAATCGCATATTGACCGGGTCGAGTCAAACAGGAGGTCAAACATCCGAGAATATCGATGAACAAACTCATTAATTTATTAATATTCTCAATAATCAAGTTATATTTATGTTTTTTTTAAATGGCTTTATCCTTATATTTTTTTTTATTATATCAATAATTAGGCATTATATGCGACACCTAATATACGACAAAAAATAGTAAATAAATACATTCAAATTTATCTTTGAAGTTATTTAATATCCATACAAATGAATTTTAAATTTTAAATTGAGAGTTTTATAATAATAAATAACGATGTAATAATTTTATGTTTTTTTAAATTATAATAAATTTATTTTTCCCCCCAAATGTTAATGTTGGAGAGTTGTTTGATGGATATTAGTGTGGTGAGTATTATAATAATAATAATAATAATTTAGTTTTATCCTATTAAATAAGATCAATTATATAAATTCTTCTATATTATTAAGTTATATATTCTATTCTATTATTATTTATATTTAAATAAATTTTATTTTATATTAATTTTTTTATTTCTTATTTAAGATGTATATTTATCATAATTTATATTGTCTAATTAAAATATTTATTGATTGTTTAAGAGTATTATATCTATATATAATTAAAATAATAATTTTAAAATATTTTTAGAGTTTAATAAATTTTAGATTTTTTAAAATAGTGTAGATAGTAATTTAAAAATAAAAATAGTTTATTTTAGTTTTAGATTATTTTAATTATTTTTATATATTTTAAAAAAATGGAAAATTAATTGATTTTAGTGAAGTGTTAACACAGTAGGGATTTATTTATTTATTACGATGCCAAAAAAGTAATTAATATTTATTTATTTCTTTTTTCTTTTTTCGCGTATTTGTCCCGACACCCACCGCCGCCCTCGTCCCCCATCCCATCGCTATCTCTCTACCTCGCCGCCGTCGCCCAACTCGGTCGCCTCACCCGGAGGCGATTCCTTCTCCTTCCCTTTTCGATCTCGTTTATCCGATCTCTCTGGATAGTTTCCCCCTTTTTCCTTCCGGCCACTCTCCGTCGGTCATCGCCCTCTCTCTGGCGAGTCAGTCTTCTGTTCTTTTCACGACCTTTGTTCCTTCGTCCTCGCACGCCAATACCCTCCCTTGATCTCGCAGATCAATATATCCCGAGCGCGGGCTGTCCTCTCTCTCTCCTACAACATCCAATTTTCAGAATCCAGCGGCTGGAGCTTCCTTTTTCTCCTCGACGACGTAGTTGTTCCTGTTCGACTCCATTTCTTCAGGAATAGGTTAGAAAAATCCTTTTTGTGTGTGTGTGTGTGTTTAATTTCTGTTTTTGGAGTATGTATGTTCAATTATCTTTTTGATCGAACAGTCGATGATGTTTTTGGAAGAAGACTCGTGTTGGTTTAGATGCTTGGAGATATGGATACAAAATCATTATGTTGATTGTATCTCTAGATGCAAATTAAATAGTTTATGCAGATTTATCATGAAAATCTTTAGGTTTATCATCTAAGGTAGCCATTTTAATTTCTGAGCTAAAATTTTCCCTTCTCTCTCTCTCTCTCTCTCTCTTTGTTCCTCCTTTTATTTTGTTTCTTTGGCTTCACCTATAATGGTTTTAGGTACCCCATGGATGTGCGCCTGTAAAGGATCTAGCTTGACAATGTTTTAACTTGTTTAATTATCTTACTGAGCTTGCACAAGCTTGTTAGGGAGATCGAGCCATTCTTGAGCTTTTACCAAGATCAATCAGCGATATGGTTGTCCTTATAGTTTAGTTAAATCATTGATCCAATAAATGATGCTATCACTCATTTTAACTTATTATATTGAATTTGTAACGCAAAAATGTTTAGGATATAAAAAAAATAAACAGACAAGATATTGTATATTTTGATTGAAGTCTAAAGAAAGGCGTAAATTGCGCCTTGTATAAGTTTGTGAACAATTGTTTATGAACTCTTCACAAGCTTTGTTTACAAAAGTTGATAAGGCAAGTTCACTAATGATCAAGCATGTTTGTTTTATGTCGAATAAAGCGTAAAAATTCTTTTCAAGTCACATATCGATATTGTGGGTGAACATTGTGTCAAATAAAGCATGTTTGTTTTACATGTGTGATTCATCAAGGGTTTTGCCTCTATTGGATTTTAATCAGAACTACAGTGAAGTAGGATCTCTCAATCACCTGGTTTTCCATTCTATTTATCCATCAATCTAATTGTAAGAAAGAAGGAAAATTTGGAAAATCCACCCATTGGACTTTCTACCCGCTGAATTTTCTACCCAAGTACTCTGCCTAAGGCTAATGAAGAATGTCTACTTGCTTTGTAGCATTCTATTCAAAATTCTCATTTGCATTCATCTACATATTCTCATCTATCTGCCAATTATCTGTTCTCACTAGTAAACAACCCCTTTGAAAACTATCAAAAACATACTTTTTGGACAATCACATATGTAAAAAGAATAGGTCCAACCATTTACTACATTGATTTAAATTATTAATCATTATCATTTCAAAGATGTATTATATACATAGATTAACATTAAGAATATAGTAATCAGTAATAAGAGAGAAAAATAATATTGGGAAATGCCCAAGTTGGACTTCTCTGTTTCAAAGAGCCGAAAACAAGCCCCTCCTTTTATTTTTTTGCCAAAATGTTCTCTATCCGGTAGGTGAAACAGCTTAAGTGATTGAAAAAAATATCAAAGATTTTTTTATTAAAAGAGAGAGAGACAAATGCAAATTTTATTTTATAGATAAATATATCTTTAAATTTTTATAAAGGGCTAAATTGATTAATTTCATTTCATCAAACTAATTTCATTCAATTAAATATATGTTTACCTAATTTTAGCATTTTTTTTTATATTTGATATTTTAAATTTATTTATGAAAATTTACTTTTGAAAATTAATTTACTGAAATGATTTTTCTTGATAACTATAATGTATATAATTATTCATTATAATAAATGCATACAGTTATTTGTCATTTTAAATTATTTACATTTTATATTTTTTTAAATTAATTATTTGAGAATATGCTTTACTTAAAAATAATAATAAATGTTAAAATTTCTTATTTTGGTTAGAAGGCCATCATGCTTTTTGTGATTTTACCTCCTTGCTGATGATGAAAGTTGCAGCCAACAAACAGGTTCCTTCGCCTTTTCTTGCTTGCTGCCTTTGCTATCCTCCCTGTCAATCCGCTGCCTCAGAGGAAGATAAAGATTCATCAATGATTTAGAACCCCGCGATTCCTTGTTGATGCTTAGATTCAGTGACATGTAATCTTTCTTGTTTCCTCTGAGTAGAGATAGTTATCTTGCTACAGTATTGTACCCATATTTTCTTGCTTATCTAGGAATTCAGAGGAGATTGGAAAGGCTGCTATTAGGTGTGCCATCCAAGCCCTTCGTAAACGGCACTTGGCTGAGGAAGGTGCCCATGCTCCAGCTATCAATGCACTCTCCAGACCCCTTGTGGCACAGGTATGTCCATATTAGATCATGGACCTAGGGGAAATACTGATTCTTTCTTTATTTCTTCATCTTTGGGCTTTGAGTGTTCGAATTTTCTAAGGATTTACAAATGATAAAACCAACAATATATGATTTTACTTGGTCATTGTGCTAAAATTCATAGAATTCTGACTTGATTTTGTTATGGTGAGAAAGTGAGAAATTCTATTCTGAATAGTGAGTACAGAATGTAAAATAGGCTGATTATTTGAAATTCTTGTGGTGTCTTGAGGTTTAGAAATTAATGCAGCTAGATAGTCTGAATGCTTCTTCTCTCGAACTTGTTCTGTTCTGGATATATATAATTTCATACCATAAAATGTGCAATTTATTCATATGCTAACTTTGAGTATGGTCTAAGTATTAATTCTTAAATCACTGAAGCTACACTACTACACCTGATGAAACTACTCAACAGACTAGGAAGGAGGTTGGATTTTAAGACCCATTATAGAAGAAGTCAAAATTTTCTGTTAGGGCTTCAAACATGATTAATGCCAGTCTAGATATGTTCACACAAGTATCTCATACTTGTCCTTGATTTCCAAAATTTGTCCCATTTAGTTGGTTGATTCCTATTATTTCATACTGAAAGGTCCCGTCACATATATATGGCTCTGTTGTCATTTCTAGGTTAAACCACTTGGTTTATCAGTATGCTAATAATTTTCATTTGCTAAAATATAGATCTAATAATGTTAATTATTTTCATCTAGTTGTTTTCAATTATAATTATAACCTTGCAATCTTTCAAGAAGCCAACTTGCCGCATAAACTTATACATAATGGCTCATTTTTTGTTGTCATGTAAAAATGCTAATTTGAATATGTATATATCTGTACAATTATGGAGATATTCAATGTCAGGGCATCTAGTTTCTCTAGGAAAACACAAAAAATTCACATTAAGAAACAAGATCAACAAGACACATCTGAACTATTTGACTCATCTATGCTAATTGTTATCCTCCCTATTCTTCATTAAAGGTTAATTTTTCATTTTTCACCACTCAAACAAAGAGAAGTAGGAAATTTGTGCATTTTCAATAAGGTCATTTGGGTTTCTGTCCTTTCTTAGATTGCGGTAGGAAATAGAAGGGAGAATATAAATAATGTAGAGGGATAAAAAGACCATCAATCTTTATGAAACTCCACGCACTGTTTGGTAATGTACACTGTTCTCTTTTTGCTTTTTCTTACTACATGACAAGGTTTCCTCCCACCACAATCTTGGTCATCTCAATATGATGATGACATGTTTACTTGATTGTCTCAATTCTGCCATGTAATGCAGATTCTGGAAAAAAAAAAATCAGCTTCTCTAGGTTATTTTTGTTTTACTTTATTTATTGTCATATCACTAGCAGGGCTTGGAGTGGAAGGAGAAAGCTGAAAAGCTTGAACTAGAACTGCAACAATATTACAAAGCTCATACACGATTGTCCGATCAACTTGTCACTGAAATTGCAGAATGCAGGGAAGCAAAAGCCCTTGTTCAAGAGAAAGAAGAATTGCTCACCAATTTGCAAATTGAGATGTCACAAACAAGGTTGCTTGAGTGCTTTAGTATCTTGTACTTTGTAGTGAATGCTATTGTTAGCTGACCAAAGTTCAAATAAACTTGATATAAATTAATATTTCAGGGAAGAAAACCTACAACTTAGTCATGATTTAGAGGAAAAGACAAAAGCATTGGATTTGTTAATTAGTGAAAATCAGTCAATTAAGGCACAACTTGAGGAGATTAGAATGAAGCTGATAAAAACAGAGTCGGATAACAAGGAATTAATTGATAGATGGATGCTGGAGAAAATGAATTCTGCAGAAAAGCTGAATGAGGTATTTAATTATAGCATATACATGTGCCAAATGTTCTCCTATTTTAATGTGTTTTATAGAATATTTAGTTGAATGAGTTAAATTTTGTTTGAATTTTTGCTATCTCATGTATGACTACTTATTTGGCACTTTATTCCAGTTTATACCTGAAGGTTTTCTAGTTATTCTTCATTTAGACTGCAATACTCCAAATATTCACTGGGATCTTTATAAATGTCTTATAGATGTATTCAGCTTACTGTATAATTGGGAAGAAATATTTGAATCCTTTTACATTTGTTAAGAAGCTATTGTCCAACTTCCTCTTTATATTGTCTTCAACTTGAAAAGCCATTTGCAGTGTCAACAGACATTGATTGCTTATCTAGGGAACAAACGTGGATTGTGAATCTAGGGAATTATGGTGCGTGTATGAAACCTTGTGAGATACTAGGTGAGATTCCAGAATGGCAAGCTGTTTATATATATATTTATATGCTTCAAGCCTTCAACTATTTGAAGAATGATTCTATATATATATATATATATATAAACTGTAGAATCCAACAGTATCATGTCCAATGTCAAATCTTGAAACTACTGAATAGGCGGTTAGATTAGACTAGAATATTTGCCCACAATGGCCAAATAGTTCCTTCATGCTTCAACTGCTTGAAGAATGATGATTTGTGGAAAATAGAAATGTTTTCTTCTGTTGGACTTGAATCCAAAAACATCATTGCCAAATGTAAATATTGAAACTACTGGAAAGGTGGTTAGATTAGACTAAAATATCTGGCAACAATGGCAAAACAGTGCCTCTTAGTAGGTAGTGTATTGGTTTTTCCTCAGGCTCTTTTGGTACTAGAGAAATTTTCTCTCGTCTGTTAACTACCTTTGGATCATGCTAGATAAATGTTTGTTTATGTACTTAGGCTCATGAAACATTGGGAATCAAGAACAGAAAAAATGTTTTTGAATTATTCATTATTCACTTTTGATATTCTCCAAAACGTTACTTTGTATGTATGTTTCTCTTGATCATAAACAAGTTTCTTGCATTGAGTTTTCTACCTTGCTCAATCGGTCTCACATTCCTTTTGCTTCAAATTCGAGTTGATTTTCCTTTAGTTTCTCTTTTGTTGTTTGAATTTGTTCAACATCTCAGGCTATAAAGTGTCTCTTCATCAGTTCATATAATACTTATCATGTTAACAGGTTAATGCAATGTACGACTACATGGTGCAACAATGCAAGATGTCCAGCATCGAACAACTTGCCAGGCAACAAGTCGACGGAGTAGTTCGCCAAAGGGAAGCGGGATATGTAGATCATGTCGAGTCAACAATTCCGTCTTACTGCAAGCACACCATCCAGAGTCATGAAGGTGGGTGCGCTGCCATTTTGTTTCAAAACAATTCCGATAAGTTGATCAGTGGTGGTCAGGATCGGACAGTCAAGATCTGGGATAGCAACTCTGGGACCCCAGTATCCACTCTCCATGGCTGCCTTGGGTCAATACTTGACCTTTCTGTTACACACGACAACCGATCCATCATTGCAGCAAGCAGTTCAAATAACCTTTATGTGTGGGAAGCCAGTTCTGGTCGGGTACGCCACACGCTGACTGGCCACACTGAGAAAGTATGCACTGTCGACGCTAGCAAAGTCTCTAATCGCAATTTAGTCAGTGCTGCCTATGATCATACCATCAAAGTGTGGGACCTAATGAAAGGGTACTGCGCGAACACCATCATCTCCCAGAGCAACTGCAACGCACTTTCCTATAGCTTGGATGGGCTCACCTTCTGCTCCGGTCATGTGGACGGAAACCTTCGGATATGGGACAGCCGGATGGGTAAAACGATAAGTGAAGTAGCTGCACATTCTCAGGCAGTCACATCAGTTTGCGTATCACAAAGTGGTAACCTGGTGCTGACTAGTGGGAGGGACAACCTGCACAATTTATTCGACTTGAGAACATTAGAAGTGTGCGGGACATTCAGAGCCAGCGGGAACAGAGTGGCATCCAACTGGAGCAGATCGTGTATCAGTGCCGACGAGAACTGCATTGCGGCTGGGTCAGCTGATGGATCAGTCCACATATGGTCGCGGGCAAAGGACAACAGTCTGAGTGTTTTGGAAGGGCATTCGTCGGCAGTTGTGTCATGCTCGTGGAGTGGGCTGGGAAAAGCTTTGGCTTCTGCTGATAAGAATGGGAATTTATGCATATGGTGTTGATTGTTTGATCGATTGGCTGATTGATCTTGTGAATTGTTTAGAAGTGAAACTATGTTTCCTAATTAGTTTGCTTGTGATTACATATTTACTTTTTTTTTTAAAAAAAAAGAAAAAATTCATTCAACTGAATGGCTTGGTGGATCTCAAGGATGGCATGAAATCCAATCTTGGTTTGGTTCATGGAACAAGAGTGAAATTGATGAGGAATAGAATAGCAATATTTATTTCTTAATTTTATTCAAGAAACCCTAAATGATAAATAAAGAACAGTCTGGATAATGATAGAATATATAGCTGCTCTTGGTGAAACAATTTACAATTGGTCCATTCAGCTTATTTGTTTGGCACAATTGGCTTGTTTGGTTTATCTAAGGTAGATTTGTTCATTCAGCACCATCAACTCATATCGATTCGATCATTATAATTAGTTTAACTAACGTGTTTGATCTAGTCAGCTTGTATATGCCAACTCAATCGGCTAAAAATTGCACTCTTTACAAAATAAAATAAATATAAAATGATTATATGAGACTTTTAATATTTTGAGATTCAAGATGATGATCTGACTCTTACTTTCAACCGAATTCGATTGATCATATTTGATTCTCCGACCGAACCAACATATCCGGTTCGGCTCAATTCGACCAACTCACACTGATCGGCTAGCAACGTGTAAACCGTGGCCCATGTGGTGGGCGTGGGACCAAACAGGACGATCGAGCCTCCACCACCCAAAGTTTTGAAGGGGCGTCCTAATGATCGGGGCCAGTCCACGCCGGGCCCCACGCTCCCATGATATCCCCCTTCCTTGAGTGGGTCCCTTCACCCACTCACACTGACACCCCGTTCCCCTTCCTTCCTTCCTTCCTTCTTCCTTTCTTTGTGCGCTAGAAGAAGCCACAACCAGTAGCCAATTAGTCAAATGGATAATAAACAACTTTTTCTACTGTTTTTAAAGTTTTTTTTTTAAAAAAAAATGCTTTCACGAGAGCTAGCAAGAACAAAGTTACAGTCCTTTGAATAAGATTACTATCATGCGAATTTTTCCTGTAAATTAATTACTGTTTTGAAACTTTTAATTATATTGTTGCATGCCGTTGTGAAAGCTGAGAGATGGGAAGAAGAAGCATGCATGATGTTGGAAGGTGGCAAAGGCATTAATTAATTAAATTAATTAATTTAATTAATTAATAAAGAAAGAAAGAAAGAACGGGCGAGGGCGCGGAGGGTCCCACGCATTGCTGGATCACAGGGGAAGGGCCGGGTATGCTGTGGACGGAGGTGTCTGTTCAGTTACGTTTCCGCCAAATGCCTTTCTCTTTTTTTTATTTTTTATTTTATTTTCCTCCCTACGTCCCTCCGCCCCTCCCCTACCTTATAGGTCTTCTTCTCTATATTAAAATTATTATGAGATTTAAAAATTACATCCGAATTAATAGTTAGATTTATGTTTTCTTTCATATATTAGTTACTGTCCGGACTAATAAATTAATTTTCGTGATTTATTTTTTTTATGTTAATCTTGAGACGAACTGACAAAGACGTTGAAGGGAACGTTTCATCTTTTTTACCACCATGAGAAAGATAATATTAAAAGTAAACAATCTTCCTCTTGATTCATCAATCTACCGGCTAAATTCAAAACATAATCTTATACACATACATTCAGAAGATCATAATATTCATTGTTATCATTGACTTATATATTGAAGCACATTTTATTTTACATTTGAATGTAATATTGATCACTAGTTCATTCGACCTAAGTCAAATAAGACCGTTTAAATAGCCGAGAGCAATCACACATATGTTCCTTCCCTAATGTGAACTTACATCTTATACTCTTCGAACTCGAGCTAGACCATCCGACCGACCCGTGATCTTCGTCATCGATTAAGTGATCAAATAAATTGGATTAATTAATAAAGAAAACAAGCTAGGGTTTCTGCAACAGTAGTCAGAGAAGAGTGTTTAGGTGACTACATGGACTAGCTAGCTATCAGCTCGTACGTTAAGACTTAAAAGAAATATATGTAATTGTTTGGGAGATAATTAAGTAGTGAAAATATATATAAAAAAAAGTAAAATTCTGTTGTAGGGCAGAAAGAATGATATATATAAAGACTGAAAGACAGGCCTGTTCCTTCTTTGGTTTTCTTTATGGTCATATAATTATAGGCAGCAAGAAAAGTTGGGGGAGGTGGTTGCAAGTGCAAGTGCAAGAGGCCGACCTTCAAAACCTCAACCACAAGCTTTACTTATTACACTCCTTTCACTCTCTTCTTCCGTTTCCCGTTCCCGATCTCCATACTCCTCCTCCTCCTCTAACTTCCTCTATGGTGATGTTGGTTTCCCGAAGATCAATAACTAGTTAAGTTTCGGTCGATCGATAAGAGATTCCTCATCACTCGCGAGGAAGAGCCTACATATCTTATCCATCTCCAATACTTGCTCCAAAAGTTATATCTGAAAAACCTACCTCCTTCCTCATCTCCTTCTTGATCATCTAGGTTCCGGTATAGAGAGATCGGTCGAAGGCTGATCGCAGGTGATCACTCTCTAACAACAAATTCATACATGCATATATTTCATCTCTTCCTATTTAATTGTTTTTTAAAAAAAAAAATTGGCAAAATTAATGTTCTGCTGAGATCTGTCTAAGTTTCAGTTTAATGATCACTCATTATTACACAAGTAGGCATCTATGCATATGTTTCATAATATTATGCCCACACTTTGATCATATGATGAGTTTTTATTGTGGATCTATTCCTTTAAATTACTTTTTTTCATTATTTTTTTTTGTGAAGAATATTTCATATGATATTCACACATTTTCTTGTTTATTAAATTCATATTGTTAATGCAGATCGAGCTTAACAGTTATTTAGGGCAATAAGTTCATGATTCTTTTAAGATTATGATGAAAATTAATGGTTTAATATATTTTGTCTTCATAATTTTCATTTGAGTTTTATGAAGATATCTTTCCTTTTGTTAATTATGTCTTATCCTATATATTGTAACTGAGATGAACATAATTAGCCTGATATGTAGAGCATTAATTATGATGATTAGAAAATTAAGCTATTTTATTTTCATTTCATCTATTCAGCATAAATGTAATAAGATTATAGTGAGTTTTTATTTACATAAAATGAAGAAAAGAAATTAAAAGAAGCGACTCATGTGATAACAACTAATATTATTGAAGATCACATTATTTATTTATTTAGCATTACATTAGATGACATGAAGAAATATACTTTTAACACATTTGATGAATTTTACAGGACTCATTAAACTACAAATATCTCTGCAAGATCAAGATGAACACGGTCTCGCACATTCCGCCGGGCTTTCGATTCCACCCCACCGACGAAGAATTGGTCGACTACTACCTTAGGAAGAAAGTGAATGCCCGAAGAATCGACTTAGACGTGATAAAAGATGTTGATCTTTACAAAATTGAACCTTGGGATCTTCAAGGTGCTTCACTATAAGTTCATAATCTACTTATGTTTGTGGGATCTATCTATTTATATAGCATTTGCCTGTTGCAATGATAATTTTCGATAAATCGTGTAGAGATATGTAGGTTTGGGGCTGAAGAGCAAGATGAGTGGTACTTCTTTAGTCACAAGGACAAAAAGTATCCAACCGGAACTCGAACCAACCGAGCAACAACGGCCGGTTTTTGGAAGGCGACCGGGAGAGACAAGCCAATTTACTCCAAGCTTAGGTTGGTAGGCATGAGAAAGACCTTGGTCTATTACAAAGGAAGAGCGCCGAATGGACTAAAGTCGGATTGGATCATGCACGAGTATCGCCTTGAGGTGAATGAAAATGGACCTCCACAAGTAAGCGAGCTTTCGATTTACTTCTATTTTGATGGAATTGAATAAATTTAGGAACATTTTTTTTATGAAAAGGAAGAATTGTTAATGTTTGAATTTGAATTTTGAACAATTTACAGGAAGAGGGTTGGGTGGTGTGTAGGGTGTTCAAGAAACGAGTGCCTACCACTAGAAAAGAGAGCGATGATATGCCATGGTACGATATCGAACAAGGATCATTCATTCAAGATATCGACTCACCGAGGACATTGCCATTGCAATCCGGCTTAGGATATCATCGCCAACTCTTCTACAAGCGAGAGAAGAAGATCCAATACCACTCACCACAAGAGTACACTTATCATGAAGCACTCCCACCAATTGAGAGCCCTAAGGACAATGCTAGCTACACGAACCTACGATTCATCTTCTCGGAGAGCGATGAAGCAATTGGGCAACCTAGACATCAACTTGAGGCAATCAAGATCGACCACAACAATAATAATAACAACAACAACAACAACAACAAGATCAACATTAGCCAAGCTTTTGACCAAGTGACGGATTGGAGGGTTCTCGATAAGTTTGTTGCGTCTCAACTAAGCCATGATGCTTCAAAGAAAGCCATGTACTCAGAAGAAGCTGAACATCTACTTCAAGTCACCCAAGAACAAGAACTCGGCATGGAGCTCCCATCTACATCGTCCACGAGCTGCCAAATTTATCCATGGAAATGATTTAAACATCGAAGAAGAAGAAGAAGAAGAACCGAATTCATTCGAGTTCTAGAACAATCAATATACTACATAGCTATAGCTACTCCTATTTAGCAAATTATGATAATGCAATATAAATCATATGTGAAAATGACAATCTATGATGGTATTGTAGATACTAACAAGACTATTGCTGCGATAAGCTTGTTTCTCTAAATATTCCTACTTATCGATCGGTTGTGTGCTAGAGCTTTTATATATCAATAAACTTCCAATGCTTATAGTGCAACTCATAGCTATTTTTGCAATTGAAAGCAAAAAAACAAAAGTGTAGTGTTAATGTTTGTAGAGAAATAATGGAACTAAATTATATATATACACATCTCTTTATCTAACTCTTTCATTCTCTAATGCAATAAATAATGAAAACTATTAAGTTTGATATATCATGTATATAATAATTCCTTTCATAAAAAATAATCACACTATTGGATACAACACCTACTTTTTAGCCATAAATAATCAAAATAATACAAGTTTTTGTTCATACAGATGGAAATAATCAAATATAAAAAGTATTTATAATCACATGTGTATAGTGTAAAGATTTAGATAATGATGTTATATATATGGTGGCAAAGAGACTATAAAATTAACCTAAATAATTGTCCTTTTTATATCTGACCAAGCAAATGATCAATGCCATACATCTTGACAATATTTAAACCTAAACCATGCTTATCTTCCTCAATTAATGACACAAACCCATTTAATTATCAATCAATACTACAAACAATATGATATATATTCTGCCATACAAACACTAAGAGATATGAACATTTACCTTGACTGTTGTCGAAAAATCTTCTTGCCATCACCAGCAGAACTTCCTTAGCTACTCGCAGTACATGGAAACACCTTGTGCATGCTCGACTATCAGAAGGCTACATACTACACTGCTATGCAGTAATGATCGATATATATATGCAACTAGCTAGACCACTGCAAGAAGAGGAAGAAGAGAGCAACTAATAAGAAGAGGTTGACGAAGAAGAAGAAGAAGAAGAAGAAGAAGAAGAAGAAGAGGTGTCCATGCAGGGAAGCAAAGCTATAAGGCTACATCACTTTCATATTCCTTGAAAGCAAACTAACTGTTTGTGTGTGTGTCTATATATATATATATAAATATATATATATAGGTCAGAGGTTGAGGCTTGAGAGAGAGAGAGAGAGGGATCCATGCATTTAGGTCAAAAAAGGCAGGCTGTTGGGGTGGAAGTGGACATGGGGGATTAATATGCATGCAAATTAAGATGTGTATTATAATTAAGGGTTGAGGAGGAGGAAGAGGAAGAGGTAAGTTAAGTGTTTGTTTGTAGAGGAAGATAACATGATGTGTGCGTGAAAGCTCTCATGTGAAGGCTCATCATGCCCACCCTAGTTATCATCTTCCCTTCCACGCCTAGAGTGCAAATTAATAGATGCATGCATACGATTTTGTGGCTAGGGTTTTTGAAACTAATATATATATATACCTACACAACATTGATCAAAATATATATGATATGATCAGTGATCAGGATTATGTCATCTCAGCAGATGCACATGGTTGTGCATGATAAGGTGTATAATCTTAACCCTTTTATATATATATATATAAGATACTTAGGGTTTGAATTCTAAATGAGATGAATAGCTTATAATTTATGGTATTTGTGTATTACTATTTTAGGTAGGTTGTTTTATTATTATTATTTTTTTGTAATTATTTTGTTGGGAGGGGAATGAATTGATGGAAGCAGAGGCCAATAATTGTGTAGATAAAGGTGGATGATGATGTATGTTACTTGTGAAGGGAAACGTATGATGGGGTTGGAAGAGCATCTGTAATAATTTGCAGTGGTGGAAGTAAAAGCGAAGGGAAGGAAGGTAGTAGAGGAGACAATGCTTCTGACTCCAGTACTGATTGATGATGCTCACTCTCCCTCAACCTCCTGCAGACAGCGTACGGGATCAGCCCAAACCCTAACCCTCATCATCATGTTGTTTTTAAGCTTACACTTGTGTGTCCCCCCATCCCCCGAACTTGGATAACATTAATGGCCATTTGATCCTCTTACTTTCAAAAAACTAAATTAAAATTAATTGACCACTTTGAAAGCTAAAGAAATAACTCCTCCTTGGGATATTTCTCTAGTATGTGATGCTTAAAATTATAATACGTTCAATTGAAGAGTTAATATTCTCATCTAACAAGTCAAAAATCATAAAATAAATTAAAAAAACATTTTTTTTACTTAAAAATAATAACAATAAATAAAACTATTTACTTTCAAATAGATCAATATATATATATATATATATATATATATATATAATCGTATTTAAAATATAAATGAGTAGTTGAAAATGATTTTTTTTATCCATTACACTTTTATAAAAATGATGTATTTCTGAACTATATATCTCTACTAATAAACAAAAGGAAAAAAAGAAAAATGAAAATCATGACATTTTGCTACCAGCTGAGATCAAACTTTTTGCCCTTTGCCTAAAAAACAAAATACATAAACTATGCTATAGATTTGCCTTCTTCTGCAGTGTGTTTTTCCTTCTTCAAACATCTGGTGAATGATCGGTTGCGTTCTACCTCTAGATTCAACGATTGATCAAACTCCGAAAAGGGGAAGTCCGATCTTGACGAAAGAGTAACAGAGCGCGCCGGTGAACACATAGCTGTCCAGCCTATCAAGGATGCCTCCTGCATAAGATAGTAAGACATTTTACGTGAAGAATGTTGCAGATAGCAGTTATGTTCCGTATTGTTGCTTCAAATTCATAGTCAATCGAGATGCATCAGTTTAAAGCATAAGAGTTTCGGTGTTTGGTATTTGAAAGACAGAAATTACTAGTAGGAAAAATAGAGTACGTCAATGGCATGACAGAAATGAAGGTATTCTCTCCAGTAAGGTACTCGGTCCAAGCTAGCGGAAAACCCAGACGTGACAAACCACCACCTATACTCACAATCAACGAACAACTATGCTCGTAAAATGACCCGCCCACCTCCGCTTGCAGAAGGAACTACAAGAGACGATTGTGGCTGGGAAGAAACTCGCCTGGAACTGAGTATTAATTGTATCAGTGTTCTGCATGTTGATCGGTAGGCAGCCCATGCGTGCCAACCGGCATGAAACAAAATTTTAAAAAAAAACTTTCTATCAATGGCAAATTTAACATGGTTGCAGAGGATGGGAAAGAGAAGGAAGCAATCTAAAACTAGCATGGAGAGAGCAGGCATAGACATATATTTGAAGATGCTTGTACCTATTCTTGATTTCATTGTTTAAAGACTTCATAGAGGCCTCAGCGTCGAGGATTGTTTGACATTAATTTGTCAGATGGTCACAAATCCAATCAAAATCTACAGTATACTTTCTGACTTTGAATTTCTACTCTTAAATGGCAACATCTGATCGCTCTTGCCATCTGAAAGCTACATTAGCTCAAAGCACATTTGTACAACCCCTAGTAAATGAGCAATATATACTCAGATATCCAGCTTTATTTATTGAGGCTAAACTCTAAGATCTCAGGAACGTTTGGTGTCCCATTTTTGTTTAAACCTATTATCTACTTAATAATTTCAGTTTCATTACCAAGATTAATCGATACTCTAGTCCCCTCTCCTCTTTCAAGGCTTCAACCATTTGAACAAATGCACTCCAGAATCATGAAAAACCACTACCCGACATATACTTGGTCATTCCACTCTTCCTTCCTCTCGTGCCACCCACAGGTTTATTGCCAATAGCATAGCTGAATATCACGTCTTATGTTACCAGACTCTTGTATGAGTATCCGAGATTCGTGCAGATTTGAATACCAGACATCTAGTTTAAAAAATTTCCTCGTGATCAATAGAAATATTATACATCTAACACAAGTACAAAGAAGATAGATGAAGAATCAAGATCATGTTAACTTTTTTATGAGACATGCCACAATATTATTATATGATCTAAGAGAGGGGCTTGATAGCTGTTTAGTAACTAGATAACATACTGGAAGCATTCCTTTTCTCCGCCATCAACATGTATTATATGTTCAGTTACTATTAAAAAAAAAATACAGTTACCACATGCAAGAGTTAATTGAGGAAAGAAATGTACCATGCCCAGGTATGAGTGATCCAGAATCTTTAACGCCAGCATCACGTTTGATCATGGACTCAATAAGGTCACCAAACAAAGACCCAACGAAATTTAGAACTCCAAAAGCTGCAGCACTGTTGAAAATGTAAAATGTTAACACCACAAGATTTTACATCAGCAAAACATACCATGAGATATTTCCACAATAAAATTTGAAGTGATTCTAAATAAGAAAAGATGCAATACAAGTATCAGTAAAGAATGAGGTGATAACCAAGGAGAACCTTAACAAATAAAAAACACTCATATAAAAATGCTTGAAGATGGTTATGCCTCATTCATTGTTGAGGAAGACATCTTAACATTAACTTCCATTTTCTCCTGTGATTGTAATGAGCACAAATATGG
This sequence comes from Hedychium gardnerianum, assembly GCA_038050645.1. Taxonomy (NCBI): domain Eukaryota; kingdom Viridiplantae; phylum Streptophyta; class Magnoliopsida; order Zingiberales; family Zingiberaceae; genus Hedychium; species Hedychium gardnerianum. The sequence goes on from JBBUKS010000065.1 coordinate 4,587,507, forward strand.
ACTGCAAACATAAATATTCCCAAAAGGATGGAGAAAGTAAACAGACACCAATCTAACTAACTAATGTATCATCTACTACTTCTTGTTGGGACTCCTAACTTATTGCTGTTATCTACCAGCTTGTTGTTCAAACTGGTGGCCATTTTACTAATTAATAGTTCAATATCAAATTGGAAACAAACTAAAAAAACCAAGAAAAGATCCAAATTAATATGGATAATCAATAATCAACATTAAACATAAATCCTGTAAGTGCTGCACAATTTTAAGATGTCCTCTTGACTCCTAATCAGTTCGTGCTTTCAGTGACTTTGATTAACACCTTCAGTCAACTATAAGGATATTTCACAAAAATAAAAAGAACAGGGGAAAAGTTGACTGTGTCCAGAGGGGCATCCAAGTCGAAATAAGAATGTAGGTCAATAAGAACATTAGTATGTCACCACACAACATAAGTTATGTACCTTAATGTTGTTGTAGGCCAGCATAAAATCTGTGACAACAGTATAGCAGTCATGGTGCAGCCAATTAGACCAGCAAGAGCCCCCTCTAAGGTTTTCTTTGGACTAATACTAGTAAGTGGCGTACGGCCAAATGCCTAGGAATTACAGAAAATTACATTGTTACGAAGCTTTGGTTGAAAAACAATATCCTATCTCATAAATGTCTAGCAGTAACACATTTCATATGAACATAGTAAAAAATACACTCAAGTTAATGTTAAAAGGACCTCTGCATCCTATGACTAGGAAAAGAAAGGATGGAAATTCAGCATGGATGTGTTGGTATAAAGAAACAACTACAAAAGGAAAATGATATACCCTTTGAATTGTAGTTCATAATGTTAAAAGTTAATTTTGAGAATTAATACACATGCATGCATGCTAAGAATTAATGCATATGCATGCATAGAATTAAAATGGATGCATGCATTGTGAGGTTTCATGAACCTAGTAGATGATGATTAATTTATTTTTGCAATAACTAATGTCATTCTAGAACTATCTACGATTATCCTATGCCACAAATATGTTCAATATCAAATAATCTATCATATTTTGGTTTTCTCTATTTTTATACTGTTCTCTACTTCAATATCTATCATCCACTTCCTCCCGTATGAGTCAGTAAAGACGCAACCTATGCAATCCGTTACCTGTTTCTCCACTCATTAATTGACACGTATCGAGAGGAAGGAATCAAGAAAACCAAGTCTGACATCCACTACTTGCCTCTCCATTCATGGCTCGCCACATATTAGGAGGAAGGAATCAAGGGAACTTGATCTGGCATCCACTACTTGCCTCACCATTCTAGGATCGCCACATATTAGGATGAAGGAATCGAGGGAACCAGATCTGACATCCACTACTTGCCTCTCCATTCATGGATTGCCAAGTATTCGTAACCAGAAGATTTGGGGATTATTAATTGAGGAAGGTTGATTCTAATACTCAGTAGAAGTAGATTCCAATGCTCGGTAAAAGATACTTTCTGACGCTCGATGGAAGTTGGACTCCGATGCTCGGTAGAAAATACTTCCATTGCTCAGTGGAAGGTGAATCTTGATGCTTGATAGAAGATACTTCTGATGCTCGGTGGAAGTTGGACTCCGATGCTCCGTAGAAAATACTTCCATTGCTTGGTGGAAGGTGGACTCCGATGCTCGATAGAAGATACCTCTAATGCTCGGTGGAAGTTGGACTTCGATGCTCGGTAGAAGATACTTCCATTTCTCAATGGAAGGTGAACCCTGATGCTCGATAGAAGATACTTCTAATACTTGGTGGAAGTGGAATTTGATGCTCAGTAGAAGATACTTCCATTGCTTGGTAGGAGACACTTCCGTTGCTCGATGGGAGGTGGACTCTAATGCTCGGTAGAAGATACTTTTGATGCTTGGTAGGAGA
>JBBUKS010000065.1:4589516-4600494 GCA_038050645.1 Hedychium gardnerianum
GAACATGGATACAATCTTATATTGAAAGATAGATTCCCTTTAGCTTTGCCAAACAATGACTTGACCACCATAAGAATAAAAGAAACTTGGTTAATATTGAATGCCTCTAAACAACCTTTCCTTATAGAACCTTCCATTCACATGCCTTCAAGTAGTCACCCTCTTTCAAAGTTTAAAATTTTCACATTTCAACCTATTTAAATACTCTTCATCATAACATGACTATCCATAAAAATTTGGTAGAGCAACATCATGTAATGTCGGATGAACAATTTCAATATTTGTAGGAATATTTCAAGAGAGAGGAAGAGATATTTCAAAAGATCAATGATTTCATGGAAGTACAAAGGAATAATTGGAAGAAAAAGAGGAATTTTGGGCTATAATGAGACAAACTCATATAAAAATTGGCTCTATGTACAATTATCACAAAAACTTGGAAAACAAGGGTTGGATACTATTCTTAATGGTCGTGTCCCATGACACGAGTGAGTTTTTATGAGCGAAACTGATCTAAAAATAGGAAGAAACAAAGATTCCAACATTCAACATTGTCCGACCATGCCTCCCAAGAATGGTTGTGCCTCATCTGCGATTACTAGCATCCCACAGAAGCCAACACGATGAGGTCATGCCTCTTCCTGTAGAACTAGCAGTTCCACATGGTTTGGCCGTGTCGAAATGGCATGACCGTGTCACGGCCACAAATGTTGTCCGAGGCCAACATGGAGTAGCGTCTTGAGAAAGGGCCATGTGGTATTTTTTTCCCAATCATTTTTAACGATTGGGAGGGCTATAAAAGGCCCAAGAAAGTAAAGGAGGAGGGTTCTTCCCCTTCTAGGGAACCCTATAGCAGCCTTTTCCAGAGTCGTCACGACGATCCATCCTCCATCGGAGCTTGGAGTTCCTTCCAAAGACCGGCTACCATCTCGATAAGCTTCCTTCTCTCCCCTTTCTCTATTTGTGATTGTAAGATGCTTTCTTTCATGTCTTTGGATTGTTCCTCCTTCTCTATGGAATACATCTCCAAATTCTAGGATTAGGAAATAGTTACGATGTAATTGTTGATGTATGAACTGAGTATTTGTTAACTTTCTCTATTGCATGACATGTTTATTCCTTATTCTAGCTTTATTGTATATGCTATGAATGCTATAGGACGTGGAGAGTTGGTTACAATATAGAGGTGATAATCTAGATGAACCGCCCAAGTGACAAGGGTAGTCTGTAGAAGTGATCATTCTAGCATTATCGCCTTGAATGTAGATCGACGTGCCACGAGAGGACAACTATCACATGACTTAATGAGTTTTCCCAATTCGATACCAGAGAGTATAAGGGATAATCTAGATGAACCATGGAGCCCTAGTGACAAGGGTAGTCCCTCAAAGTGGACTTCTAGCATTATCACTTTGTAAAGAGGCATCGAGTTTAGGTAGACACGCCGACATAGTATCAAATGTCCATATTGATAATTTGGGATAAGTCACCCTACATATGAATAAACATAGAAGTAGGAAATTGAATAATACTTAGGATATCAGCAACCATCGTAGTGAAATCGAAGTCCTAGAATCGTTCTCCCAATCTAGATTTTTCAACTCTCTCTCTCAATTGCTCTCAACTCTCTCTCTCTCTCTCAAATTCAACACAACTCCAACTTTCTAGATAACTAGCTTTGCGAACTCAATTAGTATTTAATCAACAATCCTCGTGAGATAAATATTTTATTACTTAACGACAACCATGCACTTGTGAATTAAACGCATTAGATGTCAATGGATGTCTCTATCCCTAACACAAAGAGATGTTGATGGACGCCTCTGTCCCTAATAGAGGGAAACAATGGCTGACTTTATCCCTGACAAAGGATAGACAATTCAATCCGCGACCAAGTAAGGTCGGGAGAGAAAGTTCAATCTCTCTCGGGGAGAGAATAGTTCAATTCTTCGATTCCACAACTTCTGAGTATCCGTGGAGTTGGGGAGAGAATAGTAATAAGCTCAATCCCACAACTCCCGAGTACCATGGATTCAGAGAGAGAATAATAATGCACTCGATCCCATGACTCCCGAGTACTCGTGAAGAGATAGCTCGACCCCTAGACCACGAGGCAGCTCGCCATTGTTTGGGAGAGAATAACTCATCCCTCAACTCCCGAGTACCTGTGGAGCCGAGAAGAGAATAACTCATGGAGTCAGGGAGAATAGCTCAACCTCTAAACCATGGGGCAGCCCACCACTATCTAGGAGAGAATAACTCGATCCCTTGGCTTCCGAGTACCCATGGAATCGGGGAAAGAGTAGTAGTCTCGATCCCACGATTCTTGAGTACTCGTGGAGTCGGGGAGAGAATAATAGGCTTGATCCCATGACTCCTGACTATCCATGGAGTCGGGGGAGAGTAATAAGTTGGATCCCACAATTCCCGAGTACCTGTGGAGCCATGAAGAGTATAATAAAGAAGATCATCTTAAACCCTTAGCTCGGAAGACCAAGAAGAGGATAACGAAGACTAAGCTTGATTTTGTAATCTTGGGATAGCTTCTTGACATCCAAGAGAAATATAAGTACCTAGCCTGTAAAATTTTGAAAGTATCCAAGAAGATCAAAAGTCTTAGTTGCTGGTGAAATTTTTGAACTTGCCACCGGAAGAGATTATAAGGCAGCAATCCATGTACCTATCAAACAAAGATGTCCTATCCCCTTATAATATCTTGATCTACCTTCCGAATTAAATCATGTAATTGTGCTTATGTTTGTTTTCCTAAGTAAGTGCATGATTTCCTCACCTCCAAGGAAATCCATTTGTAGGAATTTCAGTGAAAAAACACCAAGAACCAATCATATAAGGAAGAAATGGTATCAACAGGTAAAAGTCATATGTGCAATCCATATTTAATGAATTTTATATAGCCTCTATATGAAGGCTAGAAAACTACTTACCTATATAGAGGAAGTATTGTATCCATCGCCATCGATTGAGGAAAGTGCACCTTTCTCCTACCACCATGAAGTTGCTCGACTAACATCAAATGATGAAAGAGAAATATCAAGTGTTGCTGAAGTGGATTGCACTTATGACAATTCCTTAAATTTATATTTTATATAGAGGTTGTGCATCTTCTTCAGGAGCCAAACTTGCACTTGCCAAAGAACTCGTAGATAATGATTTTCTCTTAGTTGCGCTTGCTAAAGAACTCATAGTTGAAACAAAATTGAATGAAGATGACGCTTGTCCAAGTGCTAATGAATAATGAACTCGAATCCACGACTCCCGAGTATCCGTGGAGTCGGGGAGAATATAAGAGCCTCAATCCCATAACTCCTGAGTACTCATGGAGTTGGGGAGAATATAATAGAAGGTCAGACTCGATAACCAGGGTGAACAATGAATCTATCCATAAGGAGAGTAAATATTACATTGATATGAAGCCGACTACACTTCAACATGAATACTTACAGAGTCATCTGAACAAACTTAGAACAATGAGTGTCAAACTAATAGTGGGCTTCTAGTATGAGGTGGTGTCTGTGCGCAAACAACATAAGAAGAAAATTGATAGTGACATTTTGCTCTGAAGAATCGAACAAAATGTAATAGTTATTGGTGTTAACTATGGTCCTAGATTTCCAACCTTAGCCGTGAAATATGCACATAAATTTCTCATCACAGAAAATAGTAATTTCCATAGGTAAATGTGAAGTCCTATGGATAGAAGAATAGAACCATATACTTCTTCTCGGTATAATAAGAAAATATTAATGAACCCCTGATCAAAAACACCTTCATCACCTTCACATTTACCAAGGCTTCTAATTCTACCTTGAGCCTGATATCTTGAGCTTCCATTAGCTTCATCAAACTTGTATTGCCCAAAAGAGCATTGCAAGCAACGGTAAGGACTATCACAATCATTTCTATCCATTTTGCATTTAGTTCATTATCTCCCTCGAAGGACGAACTAACTTAATTGAATTTGAGAGCTTCAGTTTCTTTTGGTAAATGAATGCAAAGCCAATTTGTATGCGTTTGATGTTGAAGGTTAGAGTAATGAACACCAAACAAAAGCCTTCAGCTAACAAGACAAATCCCTAATATGGAGGATGGATGCACATGTCTAGGAACTAATTCAATTTATGCTATGATAAACTGCATACAAGTATAGAGAAAAAGATATAGACATCCTTGTGCATTATTTCTCTAGTAAGGTGAAGCACATTTAATTGTCATTATGCTTTTCTGGTTATCCGACTCCTAGAGCATTACAAAGGGCCTGACAACCATTTCATTGATCATCAATGCAGTTTTTGCTTGATATAACTGGGATGCACATAAAGATCATTGCAATTATCATGTTGATGGAGCTTGAAATAGGACGGAGGATGCCACAGTCAAGAAAATCTAGTTGCAAAATATACCTAGTAGTACATGGATCCTCTCCATTTGCGGATGGTTTATCTTGTTAAATACCTTTTCCCTGCAAATCACATTGGAAAGGCGATCGGTAAGCAATTTTGATCACAACCATTAAGGTATCAGTTTCAAGGTGTTCCGGCTAAATATCGTGGACAGTCATACCATCGATTACTGAACGGGCTGACGTGCGCGCTTTTCAGAAATTATCGGTGAGTAGGATGAAAGGACCTGAAAAGTGCTCAAAAGAGAATTAGAATGACAGCGGGGATGAATCCCGGCAGGCCACTCCGATGTGGGTTTGCTTCGATGTGATCCTCGAGGAGAAAGAAGAAGAAGAAGAAAACTTAGTGGAGTCGAAAAAAAGAGAGAGCCTCCCTCCACTAACCTTCTCTAGTGTTTATATAACTGTTAGAAGAGCATCTCCATGTCAAATGTTGCATTCTCCTCTATCATCCTCATATGAGCCGGTGAAGGGACCAGATCCAACAACCGTTAGTTGTCTCTCCATTCACTAAGCGCCACATGTTTGAAAGAGGGAAACCATGAGACCAGATCTAGCAACCACTTACCACTTCTCCATTCATCAGGTGCCATGTGTTTCGGAATGTTTGTAATCGTTATTCGCATCTTTTGGGAGAAACAGTCTCATTAATGTGGCAGTTACGTTGCCTCCTTATCCTCATGCCCCCTCCTCGTGTTTTAGCGGGCCACATAGGGTATGAGCCTAACCCGAGGACGGATGAGGAAATGAGGTTGATATTGAGTGGCCTTGAGTCAGCAACTAAGGGCGAGACAGGGATGATGTCAACGATTGAGGTCGAAAAACAGATGATGTCGAGATTTGAGGACAAAGCTGAGGCAAAGAGGATGTCAAGATCTGAGGTCGAGGCATGGATGATATCGGGATCTGAGGCCAAGATAGGGAGGATGTCAGCGACTGAGGCTGAGGCATGAATGATGTCGGGGTTTGAGGCCGAGACAGGGAAGATGTCGAGATTCAAGGTTGAGGCATGGATGATGTTAGAATCTAAGGCCGAGATAGGGAGGATTTTGGCGACTGAGGTTAAGGCATGAATGATGTCGGGGTCTGAGGCCGAGATAGGGAAGATGTCAACGACTAAGGCTCAGGCATGAATTATGTCGGGATTTGAGGCCGAGATAGGGAGGATGTCAACGACTAAGGCCGAATCTTAGTAGTTGTCTTGTCTCTAAACAAACTCTCCTTTGGATGAGTGCACTGAATAGGTTCGATCAAACCCGAATCTCACCTAGGTCAGGTCTGATTCCCTTTGGGTCACATTTAACCTGCCTTGACTTTGATCGCCAACTCAGCACAACTTTTGACCATATGAGACACGTGGGGGGTTGCAGGCTTCTGCCGCATCACAAGATATTTCCAAATCCTCTGTACGAATTCCTTCTCTTTGGGTTTGTTATGCTGGAAACTCTTGGTGCATCGCTACTCCACGGGGTTGGCATCACAAATCGTGATCTCTAGCAATCCCTCCCACATGTCGAGCATGGTAATCTCGACACACTAGTAGACGATGACCTCATTGTCGAGGCTTTGACAAATGTGGAAGGGGAGCGGAGCGATAGGGATTGCATGGTGACAGAGTTGATGGTGTGGAGGCAGCTGACGAAAGGGACGAGACGGCGATGGAGGGTGTGGATGTCGACGAAGAGGGAGAGGATGGTACGGGTGTTCGGATTCGTGAACTTGCATCACACTACAATCGTGATGCGGTTTAGACCACCAAACGCATGAGGCAGCTGCTTGGGTGGATTAAGGGGAGAAAAGGAAGGATGATAAATCCATGAAGGAGGAGGAGGAGGGACCCCATCTCCTCAGATCATTGGAGTGGTTGTTGCCATGGTTTAAAATTTTGAGTCGTATCGTAGTTTCTATCTATGGTCGAAATGATATGATTTTGGTACTATATCATGTCGTGTTGATATGATTTTAATATTTTTTTAATATAAAATATATTAATAAAAAAATAACTTAAATATTTAAAAAAATATGAAAAAATAAATAAATATGAGATCTCTCATATGATAAATAAATAAATTTTATTATATATTTTTAGAATTAAAATAAATTATATTATATATATATATATAGTTCATGGAATAGATAATTTAATGGAGTTAATTGAAATTATTAAACTAAATTTTAATTAAAAATTAAGAGGCAGCCTCGTGACACCGCCGCAACCCAGCCAACAATCACATAACCCCTTCGCCACGGCTATGGGGGTCGCACAATCCCTCCGTCACAACCGAGGATTTTGCATGACCCCTCCTCCGCGGCTGGGGGGGTCACACGACCTCTTCGTGATGCTTCCGCGGGGCATGTCAGTCTCTACGTCGTACCGGTCGATGGTGTAACAAAATATTTCGCTCGTGCCACTCGATACGACACGAGATGTTAAATCATGGTTGTTGTTGCTCCTTCTTCAATCTTTACATCTTTGATCTCAATGTCTTTCGCTCGTATTCCCACAGCACCGAAATGATTCTGTCAGAAATTTCACCATGATGATACGGTGGCAAAAATCCATCCCGTATCAAAGAGCGATGACGTTGAAGTCTTCTCCTCGCTTTCTTCTCATGGCATAGTTGACTCTGTGAAGCATAACATGCATCAAAGGACTCATCGGGAGTTATTCTGACAAGGTCCCTCCGATGTTTAAGTCATTAGGGAGCCCCAAAAAAATATAATAAAGGAGATAAAAAGCAAAGTAAAGTAAAAAAAATGGAGTAAAAAATGATGAAATTATTGTATCCTCGAGATGTCTCCCCCTCCCCTTACCTTATATAGGGAGAAGAGGGAAATCAATAGTGATCTCACCTTCTTCCAGGTCTGATATAGCTGCAAAAGAGTTAAACCCTACAAAATAGAAAAGCAAAAGAGGAAAATCAAGATTAAAGGACAATAATTCATAACTCTTTTGTACTATATCATACCTAGAAGAAAGTGAGATCACGTTGATTCTGATATGTTCAGGGATACACCAAATACAATAGTCAATGACCCCCCACAACAACAACAAAGCCATAAATCAAACAAGCTTCACAAAAACAAAGCTATAGGGAGAGGGAAGGTAGAGACCAGATCAAAATCATCTAAAGGCCGGGCTACAATAGATCACACCAAAAGTGATCAGAACCAATCGGAATTGCAAGAAGAAGACCAAGATTATCATCAAGAGGAATTAACCAAACCTCTCATTGTGGGACTTCCAATGGCAGATTGGTATCAAGACATGCGATCTAATGGACAAGATATAGGTCATGGGGAGCAGGACATGGTCCAAGATAGAATCAAGGACATGCACAAAGAAAGGAAAAGGTCGAGTTTGAAAGTGGATAGGCACAAGGAAACATAAGGGAACAAGAAAGGACAAACAAAACTGACATTAGGAGGCATTTTCCACCTAAACAATTATAAAGATAGGCACATGGAACATTAGAGGCCTAAATAAAGGTCTCAAATAGAAGGAGGTCACAGATCTCTTCCTGAAGCAAAAGTTAAGTGTCTTATGCATTTTGGAAACCAAGATGACAATGCAACAACATCAAAAACTGAGAATAACAAGATTCCAACAATGAAACTCAGAACATTAGCTAGGTGCCAGGCCAAGGAGCAGAATGTTATTGTTATGGGATTCACAACTCATCACACTAGAAATCATACACTGGGAAGATCAGTACATCCACACCATAATCCAGGATAAGGTCACAGGGGCCTCTTATACAGTGTCCTTCATATATGGACAACTCACAATTACTAGTAGGAGGCACATGTGGAAAGGTCTACAGCAGATAGCTAAAACCATAGACCTAGCTTGGTTTCTCATTGGTGATTTCAACTCCCCTCTCTCACCTGCTGATAAACAAGGAGGGATGGATGTTACCTCACATGCCATAGTTGATTTTCAAGATTTTGCACTTATAGTAGGGGTGAAAGACCTACACTCTATAGGAGTTCAATTTACATGGATAAATGGACACATAGTATCCAAACTTGATCAGGCTATGACTAACAAACTATGGTTGGAGTAGGATATGAGCAGTTTTATAGATTTCAAGTCTCTGGGGCTTTTCTCAGATTGTGCATCCTATGTAGTCTCCATTTTGGAAACCAGAAGACAACAATCAAAGTCATTCAAGTTCTATAACATATGGACGACGCACCCAGATTTCAATCAACTTGTGCAAGATAATTGGGATCAAGCAAACACAAGGATTATAAGTGGTGTAGCTCAGTATGAGTTAAAACAGAAACTCTTATTGCTCAAAAGACCACTATGGCAGCTCAACCATCAAAATTACCAACATATCCAAGAAAGGGCAAAGAGAGCACAACTCCACCTAGAGGAAGTCCAACAAAGGGTTCTAACTCAGGGATGTGTCGATGAGGAGTATAATGAAGTAAGAAAAACTACTGACTTGCTTACCCAAGCTAAGTACCTCTTCTATCAATAAAGGGCCAAACATACATATTTCAAGAAAGTTGACAAGAACACCACTTTCTTCCACTCCCTAGTGAAGAGAAACAACAAAAGGAGGGAGATAGTCACTGTGGAGAAAAGTGGAAATTACATTCAAGCTTGAGGAAGTGGTGTAGGAATTCATGAGACACTTCCAGTCACAACTTGGGGTCTAGGTGGAATGGGCCTCATTTCAAGGAGAGTGTATGCAATTTGGAAGGGTCCTTTTGGTTGATCAGCAGGCCCAACTCACCAGGGCTCCAACTGCAAAAGAAATCAAGGATGCTCTTTTTGATATTGGAGACCTTAAAGAACTTGGCCCAGATGAATACAATTCAAAAAAATTTAAGTAGGCATGGGACATAGTCAAGCAAGATTTCATCACGGTCGTATTGGAGTTCTTCTCGAGTAGTCAACTACTTAAATCATGAAACCACACATTGATTGCTCTAGTACCCAAAATGGTGCATGTAAGAAAGTGTAAGACTACAGACTCATCTCCTACTACACGGTATTCTATAAAGGCATCTCAAAGCTCTTTGCATGTAGATTGACAAATGTGATAGACCGACTACTATATTATGCCTAGACAACTTTTGTCAAAGGCTGACTCATCACATATAATATCCACTTAGCTCAAGAATTATTGTGCAACTGTGCTAGAAAGAGAATCTCACCCAGATACATTATGAAAGTGGATCTTCAAAAGGCTTTTGACTTTGTTCATTAGGGTTTTCTTAAGGATGTTCTCACAGAACGACAGTTCTCAACCATTTTCATCACATAGATAAGAGAATGCGTTACCACAATGACTTTCTCTATAGTGATAAATAACATCATGCATGACTTCTTTAGAGGTGGTAGAGGGCTCCGACATGGAGACCCCCTCTCCCCATATCTATTTGGGTTATGCATGGAGTATATCTCCCGTTCCGTTGTACGACACACTATTAGGTTAGATTTTCACTTCCATCTCAAATGTGAGCAGCAGAGGATATCACATTTGGTATATACAGATTATCTCTTACTTTTGTCCCGTGGAGATGTGACTTCAGTTACCCAACTAGTTGACTACTTAGCACTGTTTGCTCAAGATGACAGGTCTTACAGTCAACCTAGCTAAGTCCAACATCTACATTGTAGGGATAGATGCTCCGACACAGAAACGACTCCTCACTATCATGGGCTTCCAGGTTGGGGACATGCCTTTCAGATACCAAAGGATCCCTATAGCCTCTTAGAAGTTGAAGATCTCAAATTATAGCACATTGCTAAGTGCTCTCACCAGGAGGGTCAATTCATGGCCTAAGAGCACCCTATCTTATGTTGGGAAAGCCCAACTCATATCAACAATTCTTCAGGGTGTGGAATGTTACTAGATGTCCATCCTGCCCCTCCTATGTGGAGTTATAGAGGGACCACTACAGCCCCTTCATAGCATGGTCAAAGTTATGTCGCCCGAAAAAAGATGGTCTTGGCTTGAGAGACTTAAAGGCATGAAACATCGCTCTACTAGCTAAGGTTCTATGGCGTATATAAGACAAACAAGACACTTTATGGATATGATTGGTGCACGACACATATTTATAGCATGTGGGGATATGGGTGTGGTAGGCCAGGAACATAGACTCCCCGCTCATCAAGAAGTTGTTGTACATCAGAGATAGCATATTGGTAGCTACAGGTAGTCTAGAGGCTACAAGTTAGGTCCTAGCTGCTTGGTTTTATCAGAGAAAGGGAGGTGTTTAGAGGGCTTATGACCACTACCGAGATGCAAGGCCTAGGAAGCCATGGGTAAATACAGTCTGGCGAAAGGACATTCAATCGAGGGACTTAAAGGACATTCGATCGAAGGACATTCAATCGAGGTACAACATCTATAGATCATTCATGTGGACCACTACGACCCCTTCATAGCATGGTCAAAGCTATGTCGCCCAAAAAAAGATGGTCTTGGCTTGAGGGACTTAAAGGCATGAAACCTCACTCTACTAGCTAAGGTTCTATGGCGTATATAAGACAAACAAGACACTTTATGGATATGATTGGTGCACGACACATAT
>JBBUKS010000065.1:4611272-4624881 GCA_038050645.1 Hedychium gardnerianum
TCTTTAAGCTTTAGAGGTGCTTTACGATCACAAAGAACACTTGACGCTCTCCTCCATTTCAACCAATAGAGTTGGTTTGATAGTGGTTGGGAGTAGATTAGATGCTGAAGAATTGTAAGAATTGTAATGCATAGTAGAACAGGGAAGTAGAGGAAGTATCTTACTGAACCATTAGGTTACAACTCCAATACCAATCTATGCAGTACTATAGATCGCGGAAAGATGAACACAGAACACCAGACTTTCACAACTATAAATTTATCAATTAAAATATTATTTATTCTAAGATAAATTATAAAGAGTGAGTTTAGGTCTTTTTGAAGGGTCAAACCCACTTAAAATTGAAAACAAAATTAAACAAATAGGGTAATATATGCCCACTTATCTAAGAAGACTCAAATTACTTAACAAATAAATGAACTACAACTTGGAAACATAAATCCTATCAAACTAAAACAGCAATCCAAATTCCTAATGTCTTTCTAAATTAAAAGATATTCGAACCAAATCAAAAGATAGAAAACTTTTTGACACTTGAAATAGGATGGTTACTCAAATCGTCTACAATTTTAAAATTTATAAGATGAATAAATTCGTAATTTGCATCAGATAGTTTTAATTATTTCTATATTTTTCTGATTTTTTTTTTTACTTTGAAATATATATGTGCTATTTATGTCATACATGCAATTCTACAGGTTGGCAAGGGGGATAACATATATGACCATCGAGTGTTTTCTCCAAATGAGGTATGTGCTGCTTGTTTGTTGTTTACCTCTGTAAATCCTTTTTTTGTTGTTTATTTCTTGCTATTATAGATGATTACTTTATTCTATTTTTTTAAAACTTTGTTGACTAGTATGTGATAAATTGGTACTCATGATATAGAGTACTGCAACTTTGTTAGAATTCTTGTTTTGTTTCTCCTTTGACAGCTTCATAGAATCTGGTGTGTATTTTCAAGTTGGCATTCTTCCATGTTTTATGTTAACACAGGATTCTTAGTGTTTGCAAGTTGATACAAATAGTATATTATTTTTATCACCTGAAATTCAGGTGTTTGTTAAACATATTTTTCGCTCTCAAGCTATGTTAATGCATAGAACGTTTGGGCAAACAATTACTTATGTCAATGCTATTTCTTTTGATGATTCTAATAGGATACTGGAGACTTTGGGAGAGTCAGAGAGGAATTAGAAAGACTGAGGGAGGAGGCACGCGCAAACAAGGATTATATGATTCAGGTACTTGGCACAGTATTCATTATCATGGTAGTTTCTCTTAATCTTCCAATTCTTGGGCTTGGCTTTGTGAACAGTACAAAGAAATAGCACACACGAATGAAATCGCTTTGAAGCAAATTGAATCTGCATACGAGGCATACAAAATAGAGGTGGTTTAGTGTTTTTTTAAGCCGATTGATAAGAACCCTGATCTTTGAAATTATGTATGAGATTATTTAACATTAACAGTTTTCTGCTTTGGTTTGATGGCTATAGGCAGAAAGTGTGAAAAAGGCATTAGATGATGAAGTTTCTTCTCTCAAGGATAAGGTATCTGAGCTTGAGAAAAAATATGTATTGAAGTGTGAAGAGATTCTCTCTCTTACTGAAGTGAAAAATAGGGAAATCTCAGCTCTTTTTGCTGAAACTTCTGATCTTAGGGTGGAAATTGCTCAAAAAGTGTATGCTGTCATTTTTGCCTACTTCATTGTGTATATACTTCCTATCCATTTTCCATAAATGCTCATATTGTTTATCCAATATCTTTGTAGGACTCAAATAGATGCGTTGGAAACACAACTATCTTCTTTAAAAGGAGATCTAGACAGGGAACATGAACGTTGGCGAACCGCCCAGCACAACTATGAAAGACAGGTAAAAGGACAACTATGAGAATCAGCTAAATTTTTATTTATTTCATTTTTCTCTGATTTTCTTTTAGTTCTATCTTAAATTGTTCTAAAAAATATTCCAGTTAAACTTTGTTAATTCTTTTGAATTTCAAAAGTTTTACTTACAACTGCTTCCATTTTCCTTTTCCCCCTTGCTATAACCCGTAGGTTTTGTTTCACTTGTTTTTTTGTGATGCTTACAGGTTATTCTTCAATCTGAGACAATTCAGGAGTTGACTAAAACATCTAATGAGTTGTCTTTGATGCAATGTGAAATAGCAAAATTGAAAGAGGTTTCAGATATGCAGAAAAGTGAAAATGTATACATTTTTGCTCTTCAATATTTGCCATTGATTTTATTTCATTGCTTTTAATATTTCAAAATCTTGTTTGTTTTCATATTTTTTTAATCTGCAGGTCATATCTTTTATAGTTTTCTGCATTCTTCATCCTCTTGTTGTGTCAAAGAGAACAGTTTTGCTTGATTTGTGTTAGATTCATATGTGTGCTTTTCAGCTTATTAGATTTGTAAAATATTTAGGTTGATGCTAATTAATCATGAGGGCGTGTACTGAATGTAGGTGGAATTTCTTAGGAAAGCATGAGGAAAAATATTGAAATTTTGTCAGTATATGTTTGAACTGTACATATTTATTGTCTCTTGATATCCTGATGTGTTTTTTACATCACTGTTACAAACTTGAACTTCATGTACTGGATCCAGTATGAAGTCATAGATGAGCGCTTATGGTGGGCCCATTACATGTCGGCCAATTTCTCTGTTAGTTTAACCGACTTGCCTAAAGTTTTTGAATTTGGACCACCTCAATGTTTACAATAGCAGATTGTGTGTATGTAAAGGAATCATGAACATATGGATATGATGAATATTATGGACTATGTTCTCTAGTGCTTGCTGAGATTCAGTTAGCTACCAAATGATGAAACAACTAGAAAGGATTTGATGGTTAGAACAAAAGAGGTGCTTCTTTACATGGGATGTTGCACCAGAATCCTTGGTAGCTGTTAAAGATTGTTGGTGATTTGCTTTTCCTACAAGCCTCATGTGGAGTTTGAGTCGCTATCCCATCTCAGCTGAAATATTGTTTGGCCTGGGCCAATCCTAGTTTCACTTGGACGAGTTGAATCATGACCAGCCAATTTTGAAGAACTATGATTTAAATAAGCAGTATATGCATTCATACATGCTTTCTGATGGGTCGCAATATGATCGATATTCATTGCATATTTTTTTTTTCCTAGTTATCAGACATGCAGTTTCATCATGACAGCTAGAGGAATCTGATGATTTTCTTGACAAATCCAATTAGAAAATCTAGAGTACTTGTTCCTGTGTTAATATTTTACTGGTTGCCCACTTAGTCCAGGAACGTACATATGTCATCCCTTTTTGTGTTTTCAGGAGATCCTAAAGTCATCTTGGGAAAATGATAAGGCAACATTAAATGCTATGAAGGATGAAGCTGAAAAGAAATACAATGAATTGAATGAACAAGTATGTTTTT
Source organism: Hedychium gardnerianum (assembly GCA_038050645.1). Classification (NCBI taxonomy): domain Eukaryota; kingdom Viridiplantae; phylum Streptophyta; class Magnoliopsida; order Zingiberales; family Zingiberaceae; genus Hedychium; species Hedychium gardnerianum. The sequence continues at coordinate 4,614,693 of JBBUKS010000065.1, forward strand.
GTTATTTAAAATACTTTTTGGAGAAAAAATTAAAAAAAGAATTGCAACTGAGTTTTGGCTTGGCAGGCCTTCATCTTGTAGTAAATTTCTGTTGGTTTTAATGTGGTTACTCTCCTGTGTTTTAGAATAAAATATTGCATAGTCAGCTGGAGTCTCTCCACATCAGATTTGCTGAAAAAGAGCGCAATTCTGCTGGACTTTCCTCCCAATCTGTGGATTTGAAAGCTGAGAGTGACTTGCATAATGTTATCACATATCTTCGCCGCTCAAAAGAAATAGTAAGTGGATTTTTCTAAAATGTGCCTGGTAATATTTTGTGCTACCAAGCGTCATTACTGACAAAATATGCAGGCGGAGACAGAGATAACTTTGTTAAAGCAGGAAAAGTCACGACTTCAAGCTCAAGTAAGTTACTTTTTGTAGTTTGGCTCAACCTTCAAGTAATGTTTTCTTATTGCAGTTTTCTTTTTAATATTTCCTATTGTTTTCTTCGCTCCCTTTCATTTCTTCCCAATGGAAAAGGTGGGTCCCTTGCACAGTTTCCTTCTTCTAGGAAACATGCTCTAAGTTACTTTATACTTGTACTAAATGAACTCGTCAATTGAAGATAGTCCTTCGTGTATGATATTTGTAGATAATTGATGAGAATGTAATTAGATTAAATTAATAGAAAAAAGTTTTATTTGTGGGGAAACACTTTAGGAATTTATAGCTTTAAATAGAATGGATTGAATAGTTTTGATGGTTTAAACATGCAGTTCCCATGAAAGGTTTGCATATTTTGATTCTATTATTCTACAAGGATGTACTGATGAAGATTTTACATGCCACTAGTTGTAGTTTCCAATAGGAAATCCTCTGTCGAGACTTGATAGATGATTTTTCATGTCATCAACCTGTAGGATGTATTACTTCTAAATGAGATCCTTTATCAGCCATTACAAGCATACTACTAAGCATGTACATATAATTTTTCCTTTTTGCTCTTCATAAGCATCAATTTTATTGAACTAAATTGCCATATTATTTGCCTTTTAGCTTGATTCTGCTCTTAAGGCTTCTGAGGCAGCTAAAGAGCTTCTCCACTCTAGACGTGAGAATGATAGAGCATTTCTGTTTAATGATGAAGAATTTAAGGCTCTGCAGATTCAGGTGACAATTTTAGACTTGAAATTTTTTGTTCCCTTATTTTGTTTGTTCCCTTATTTTGTTTGTGGATGCATTGACAACATTGGTTACTCAGTGTTCAATCTCAGTTTCACTGGTATTATTAACTCCATGCAGATAAGAGAAATAAATTTGCTTCGTGAAAGTAATGTGCAACTTCGTGAGGAGAATAAGCACAATTTTGAGGAATGCCAGGTTCCAAAAAACTTTTGTTACCATTAATTATATGCTTGCATTCTGCATATGATTTCTTTATTTCAAACCTCTATTGTTTTCAGCATCTAATCCTTAGATTCGTGATTATTCAAAAAAAAAAAATGCAATTCTGGTAGTTAAAAATATTTAACTTAAAAGATAATCATTATTCTATTTTGCACAGAGATATCGTGATGAAGCTCAAAAAGCCAGAGTAGATGCTGAAAAATTTGAAAACCTTTTAAGAGAGAAGCAGTTGCAGCATGAATGTTCCCAGAAAGATGTTAACACACTGAGAATTGAGAGAGACCACCTAAATAATAGAATTGCTGAGGTTCTCTATTTCCCTGGCCATCAGTTATGAGCAAACAAGTAAAATATGTTCTAAATTCTTCTCTTCATGCTGCAGTTGGATGAATATTCTAAAAATATTGATCCTGAGGAGTATAAGAAGATGAAAAGTGAAGTTGAGCAAACAAAGGCAAGTTCATCTTATCTACATTTGCATTCAATAATTTGACAAATATCAATTGATGAGATTTTAAGGCCTTTTTATCTCAGTTCATGTTTGTATATGCATACTTTTTGAGAAGGAACTTTGGTGTAAAAGATGGTGGTGCGAATGCATGGTCATTTGACATGATGTTTGCATTTTCCGCACTTTGCATTTATTTTGTAGTCAATCTATTGCACATCCATGATAAAGGAATTGTTTACGAAATGGCAGGTTCTAACCCTAATGCTCTGAGTACCTTTTAATAGCATTCACCATATGAGTAGGAGAGTATATGAGATGGCCAATAGTTACTCAATTAACACCTAATTCATGGCTACAAATGCTTCATTCAAGTTAAGACTTTAATGCATTGATGTGCATTGATGACTGGTCTTTTTTGATAAGATTCTAATCTGCACAGATTTTCCACCAGGTGGTGATCAAATTAAGAATGTGCTGATATATGGTTTTCTCATCTTTATGATATCAGATGATCTGCTTATGGTTCAAAATACCAGTCCATAACACCTGGTATAGTGGTATTTACTTGTCTGACATGGGGTGTACAGTTTTGGGTAGTATCAAGTGTCATTAAATTTGATGTTTATCTGGTACAAACCATACAGATACTCAGCATGGTTTGTTGTTGCTGATTGTTTTTAATCATTGTAACCTTTCTTACTACTTGGTGGTGATGGTATGCAAGCATCGGTAGAGATCTCCTAGATCAGTTTTCTTGACTCTTTTTTCCGTTGTTCTGTATCTTTATTGTTTTTATAGCTGCAGTTTCCATTTAATGGTGGTTCCTGATGTTTCCTGTTTGTAACATTGTCATCTCTAATCAAGACTATCTTGATAAGTGTAGATATGTTCACACTGAATTTTATTGTTATATAGCTCATCAGTATTATCTTCTATTTTTTTTATCTAGGTGCTTCTGAAGAAATCTGAGATGGATATTGAACTGATAAAGAAACTTGTTTCAGAGAAACAAGAAATTATATCCAAATTGACAGAAAACCTTACGAAAAGCGAGCTTGATTTAGCTGAAAAGGAGAGAAGAATTAATGATGCTGTTCAACTCGAAGTAATTTTATTTAGTGTCCATCATCATACATGGCTGCATCTGGCTGAATACTGATCCTATGTTATTATGTAAACTTCAGGGGACTATCAAGCTGGAAAGCGAAAGACAAAAGAAATTTATCTCTGTTCTGAAGGTTGTTACAGTTCTTCCTGAACTTCACGTACTGTGTAATTTGTTTCTTGATTGTTGGTGATGGTTTTTGATTTTTTTAATGTTGTTATGGTATCTTTATTCTTTAATTTAGTCATGCTGTTGTAAAATCCTTTTTTTTCAGAAGAAAAATGAAAATATAACAAAAGAGAAGGAGGAGCTGAACCAGGAAAAAGAAACACTCCTAAAAGAGATGGAAGAGTTTAAATCTGGTACTGATTCTACATGTCCAATATTTTTGCTTGATTGCTTCGGTATACTAATTAGCTCAAACTTTGATAGCCCGGAAAACCTCTAGTGAAACATCAATTGAACAGGCTACAAAAGAAAAGGACACAAGGATACAGGTTTGTATTATGTTGTAAAAATTGGAACTTCATGTTGTTATTCTCTAACTTTTAGTAATCAGATGTTAGAAAAAATACTGGAAAGAGAGAGGGAGGAAAACAAGAAAGAGAAACAAAAACGGCAGAACACAGAGAAGAAAATATTTGAAGTTATTCAGAGAGTTAGTAAGGTGCTTTCTCACATTTTTTTTTTTACATTTTCCAAAACCTCATTCCTTTTATTCAATTTAATCTCTGAATACTTTATATGATGAATTGCAGGAAAAGAAGTCCTTAACTGAGGAACTTTCAAGGCACAAACTTGCTGTTGAGGTGTTGAAGGTACTCAAACATGCTTTTTTCCATTCAGCATTCAACTAGATAACCACGACTTTGTCTCATTTACTGTACACAAGATATATTATTTTCTGCCTGGATCATAAAAGTCAAATATCTACTGAATTTCTGAATTGAGCATCCAAATTCCAGTCTGGTGCAGTAACTGCTTCACAACTCCCTTCCGAGTCCACATTGAATGAACAATATGATCAGTACATTCAGGCTGCTACTCAACTTGAAAATGCTTCAGGTTCCATGGCTGACGATGGGCTGGGAAATCCTCCTGTCCCAGTTACAGAAACATCTGCTTCTGAGGCATCTGTCTCTGCTTCTGGTACTCTCTACTAGTAGCTGTTGGTTCTGTTTTATCTCTCTCGAAGACCTGCTCATGATCTGTTATATTTGCTTGTATAGTGCGACAAGTTCCTGTTCAGGTGGCCAGGCACTTGACTTCTCCAGTTAAATCTGCTGAGGAAAGGGAGAAAGGGCCTGTCATTGGGAGACCAACATCTGCAGCACGAAAGATACCTACGAGGAGGTTAGTCCGTCCCCGTCTTGAGCCACCTGAAGTGCCTCAAGGTGATAACAGTGCACCTGGAATGGAAGGTTCTGCACCGACAGAAGATGACAAAGCTGGTGCATCTCATGAACCTGAACCTTCTGGTGATATTTTAGTGGGGCATTCCATATCTTCTACCCGCAAAAGTTTGTCCTCAATGTCAGAGCAAAAAGATGACGTTCCCTCAAGAGATGAAGTTGGTTCTGATGCAGTGTCCCTGCCAACAAAAAAAGATTCTGATGTAGTACAAGATTTGATTTCATTGGCACAGCCAGTGCTGCCAAATCACAAACGCCCAGTCTCAACAACAGAAGATGAAATTGATGCTGATGCTGCTGCTCCACCTCTTAAGAAGTCAAAAGACACTGATATGCTGCAAGATGTCTCTCAAGATATTATTGATGAGAAAACCATCTTGTTATCTGCTGAGGATATTGAATCAGCAGAAACTTTGTTGCCATCTTCTTCTAATGTGTCTGATTTACAGTCACCTTTGGAGGACATGGAAACAGATCAGGTTCCTGCATTGCCTAATGAAGAGATTGTCGATACCATGGAGGAAGACGATTCTTTTGCCAGGGAAGAACAAGTGGAGCAGCAAAACACCTTGGATGAATCAACTCACAAAGATGAAATTCAAGGCGAAGATGAGACAGTTCCAGAAGACTTTCTTGACAATTCAAAAGAAGCATGTGAGTTATTGGATGACAGCGTAAAGAATGAGGGTGCAAAAGAAATGTCACAGCCACCCCCTACAGATGAGGATGACAGGGAAGAGGGGGAGCTTCCTGATGAACCTGAAGAGCAGCAAGAGGGTGGCAGGTTGGGGGAAGTCCAGCGTGAGTCAACTCCCAGTGATGGTGCTGGTTTGGGTGATGAAGCTGGATTCTCTATTGATACCGTGTCACCTGAGAAAAATGGCGTTGGCGAAGCTACAGATGAGGTTCCAAGCCACACCAATGAAGATCAGTTTGTTCCTGATAGTTCACAAAATACTCTTGCGTCATCTTCTGCTCCACGTGAGGGTTCACCTAGTTCCTCCTTGGTTTCTGCAGTGGCACAGCAGCAAATTCCTAGTAGCACTGCAGACACAGATGAGTCAAGAGTAGGAAGGACGATATCCATTGCTCAGAGAGCCAAGGAGAATGCCCAACTGCGACAAGCTGGAATTGCCGCCCAAACACCAACTAGAGGCCGAGGCTGGGTTGCTGCTGGCCACAGAGTTTGTTTCCCATTCTTCTGATGACTCGTTCATATATCTATTCACGGAGAAAAACTCTTTTATTTACTAACTATGCTGTTCTTAATAGGGCACTCGAGCAATGCCGCGTGGTAGACGAGGTCGAGGTGGTCGTGGGCAGGGATTTGGTGAACAGTGAGGTGTACGACATCAATTGAAATTCTTTTGGAATGTCTCTGTAGCGGTACAAAAGTCGTGTCATGAACTCACATTTTTATCCCCCACTAGACCTTGACTTTCCAGGAATTGAATGACGAAAAGTTCATGAAAAAATCACGAAGAGCCGTTTGCTGTATATGCTTCATTTTTTTGGAATGTATCTGACTAGTATTTTAGATGTTTTCATGGATTTTGACTTATCTTACTAGTATTTCACATGTTTTTTTGAGTTGTGACTGTATATTGCTATTATTTTACATGCCTTCAAGTGCAGGTGAAGTTTGATTTAACTGCAAACTAAACAAGACCTGGTCAAATATCATCGTAGTAGGAGAAATTTTTATTTTTTAGCCTTTAATTAGTTGATTAATTCTCATTTTATCTCATGTTTTCATGTGGACAGCCTTAACCGTTGAGATGGGATAAATTTGCCGTTGATGTATCTACTCGGTGAGTCAAGTTTATTCCCTCTGATGTGTTTAATAGTAGAGGAGGTCAATAGATCATACTCATTAGAAGTGTTGGATATGTAAACGAGAATATGGTTGAAACTTTTACCAAATTTGCCGTCGATGCATCTGCCCGGTGAGTCAAGTTTATTCCCCCTGATGTGTTTAGTAGTGTAGGATGTCATTCGATTGTACTCATTCAAAGTGTTGGATATATAAACAAGGATATCTGCCTCGGCAACGTAATGGTATTTTCAAAACTCATAAAACCAACTTAAACTAATAACTAGAGTTTGTTGGGATAATTAACATGCGCAGACACATCGATTAAGATACAACCAAGAGAGCTGAAAAGTAGCTTTTATAATAGATATAGCTAAGCATGTGACTGGGTCGTTCTTCTGGGCAATTGAGGGCACTTGGTGCGGTTGGAGTGGGTGGTCATGTTGGCGTAGCACGCGGCACATTCCGCACATCTGAAGATAGAGATTCGGCCGTGAGTGCGTGTCGCATCGTGCAATCTGTCAAATCATTAAGGACAACAGCTGTAAACTACATTAAATACTTCAATGAAGATAAAAAACGACTCTATCTATCATATAAAGTGTCAATTATTTACTACTTAGATAAGATATGAATTTCATAAAATTTTATGACAAAAGTAGGCTAATAATTTTTTTTATTAATAGATAATTTTTTTTCCTAATTCATCTATCAAATAAATCTAAAACATAATTTATGTATATTTTAAAATATTCATCTGAGATTCAAATGTTAATTTATGATTTGGATTTTGAGAGACTCTCACACTTAAGACAATCGAAATATATATATATATATATATTACATATTTAAGTTATGTATTTACTAAACTTTATAGATTTAGATAATTTATTAATTCTTGCACTTCAACTGGTGCTTGTTTATTGTCTTAGATGAAAATAAGCATAAGTTGCAAATATATTATATTCTCAAAGGAGAACATGTTACAATCTTAAAATAATTTCTTCTTTTTTAACAAGAAAATAAAGAAGAAACTAAAAAAAGCACAATGGCCGCTAGTAATTGATATGCTTTGCGGATTTACGAAGATAATGATGTGCAAATGCCGCGTGAATGGCGGCTCCGACCGGCAACACATCCTCATCGATTGTGAAGTAAGGGTTATGCTGAGGGTGCACTGACCCAATCCCCTCATTTTGAATCCCAAGCAGCAACAAAGTCCCCGGCACTCGCTCTAAATAATAAGCAAAGTCCTCGCTCCCCATAACTTTTGGTGCAATCTCAACCTTGTCGTTCCCGACAATATCTTTAGCCACCTCTTGCACATACTCATCGATTCTACGGTCATTCACGGTCGGAGGAATTAGTCGCTCCCCCGAGTTCGAGAACTCAATCTCCGTTGCACACTGATACACCATTGCTTGTGCCTTGATTACCTCCCCAATTCTCCTAGCGATCTCTTGGAAAATTGCCTTGCTGAACACCCTAAACGTGCCCGATATCGTTACCGAACTCGGAGGGTCACTATAAGAATTGCCCGCATCGACTAGAGTTACCGACACCACCTGACCATCCAAAGGATTGGCTTCTCGCGAAACGAGATTTTGCAAACTGATCACAATGGCTGAAGCGGCTAAAATGGTATCGATGGCTACTCGCGGAGATTCATCATGTCTTATGGTTGCTTTAAAATGCCCACAGCCCGCCAAAAACTCCCCCGCCCTAGAGGCCACAACTCCTATAAGTAAATTAGAGAGTTAACGATATTAGACAAGAAACGATAACACAATTCGACTCGAGTCGATGAATTCGAATATACGAATTCGATGACTCGACCTGTCGGAAGGATGTAAGCCACGTGGATGGCAAATATAGCCTCCACGTCATCGAGAGCTCCTTCTCTGATCATCTCGGAGGCCCCAACTCCCTTCTCCTCGGCCGGCTGAAATATAAGAATTACTGTTCCCTGGGTCCCCAAAAATCACTAAAATTAGTCAAAATGGGTTTACTTGAAGAGACGTGAAGGGTTCATATTTGGAGTGATTGGTGTTTACTTGGAGGGTGTGTTTGAGTTCTTGTAGTATTTTGGCTGCGCCAAGGAGCATGCTGACGTGGGCATCATGGCCACAGGCATGCATCTGGCCGTCGATTTTGCTCTTGTGGTCCCACTCCACCAGTTCCTGATACAAGAGCGGTCTGTTTGTAATTTTGGTTTTTTAAAGGGGGGATTAAATTGAAAGTGACATAGGAACTAGGGGTGTTTTTGAAATTGGTGAAATTGTAGGAGTTATTTTGATAATTACCTGGATGGGCAGAGCGTCCATGTCGGCCCGGAGGGCGACGAAGGGCGGGCCGCCGGAGCCGACTGTGGCGACGACGCCGGTGCCGGCGACCGGCCACCGGTACGCGACCCCGATGCTGTCGAGCTCGCGTCGGACGGCCGCGCTGGTGCGGAACTCCTCGTGCGCGAGCTCCGGGAACTCGTGGAGCTCCCGGCGGAGCCGCCGCATCCACGCCGCCGTCTCCGGCGCGTGCGCCATCCGCCTTATCTCCGCCGCCTTCGACCCTCCGTGCGCTTCCTCCTCCTCCCACACGGCCGCCCTGTCGACCGAGCTCATGCACTCGTTCCGCCTCCCCGAAAACAGAGGAAACCCCGCAGCCGGCGAGGCAGGACAGAAACAGAGGAACACAGAGAAGACCAACACGGCGGCAGAATCCATGACTCCAGGCGCTGGAAAATCTACAAAATTACCGCATAAACGAGGAAAACACGATCATAAACACATGCGAGCGCAGAAAAAGTTGAAGAGGACGAAGAAAAGCGGCGCCGTTGCATGCTTACTTCTCTGCTCCGACTCCATTAAGATGGCGTGCTGATGGAGCTTTCGGCACGCGACCGGCGTGAGAAAATCCCATGGGATTCACGTGGAAATCGTGGGGGAAAAAAAAGGAGGGATTTAATGGCGGTGTTGGAGAATGGAAAAGGACAGGCTTCGAGCAGTGAGATGTGAACGGCTGTGAATGAGAGGGAGGAAGAAGGGCAAAGAGAAAGGGGTGTGTTTACTTGGAGGGGGAAGAGAAGGGCTGATTTCATTCATGGTTAATACTTTTTATATATTAATTTAGACTCTAAATTTTAAATATTAATTATTAAATTCTAAAAATTCCTTATAATAAGCATAAAGTGAACATTATAAAATAATTAGATAATAAAATCACATATGTATATATATATATAATAATAGTAATAATAATAATAATAATAATAATAATAATAACTTACATATTTTATTCTATATAATTATGTATATTTATTGAGATGATATAATCTTGATCATTGATCATCATCACATATTTTGATCAATGATGTACATATGATCTTATGTAGGATAAGAGGTAAAGATTAACAGAATTTATATATATATATATAATATTTATAATTTAAGTGTCTATCATTTGTCTTAATAATGATTTTTTAATTTAATCTAAAGCATAATTTATGCATATTTACCTCCAAAATATTTATTTGGGATTCGAATTTTGATTTAATTTATTCCTTCAATATTTTACTAAAGCATTGTTAATGCTTATATTTATTTATATAAATTATAAAGAAGTTTATTTAACCATGGAAATATATACTTACAATAAAGTAAGTCATAATTAGGGGTAAGTCATAATTAGGGGTATCTGGTTCGAAAAATATCTAATTTGTATTAAAAATTATTAAATTCGAGCCCAGAAAAAAGAAGAGGTGTGTTTACATGGAGGGAAGAGAAGGGTTTGGGCAAAAGTGATTTCACTCATCTTTAATGTTTACATTTACATGAAAGTGTATAATTAGTAAGGAAATTTGTTTAAAAATAATAATAAATTAAATATTAAAGATGGAAATGTTGGTGAAGAATCATTATGAATTATTGGTTGGCGCCGCTTGTTTTGGTTTTGGGCTCATATGTTGCCTTCTGAAAGTAATCTTTAATCTACCTTCTTTGGCAAATAATACTCGATGCATAGTA
>JBBUKS010000065.1:4624981-4641425 GCA_038050645.1 Hedychium gardnerianum
TAATTTATTTAATATATTTTAATTATAATTATATTTATAAATTATATCATTAATTTCATAAAAAATATAATAAAATTATTAATAAGATAAAATATACGTTGATAATGTAGGTTAATAATTAAAATGTTAATAAATTATTAATAAATTAAAATGTATGTTGATAATTAAATTATGAATAAGACAAATAAAATATTTTAAGGAATATTTATTTTTGATGTAATATAGTGTGGATGGATTGGAGTTGAAATTGTGTTTGATATTGAAATTACATTATTTTGATGTGAAAATGATATCAAATTTTATAATGATGGTTGAAAATGGTCTTAGCGCATCTTGTACACGTGTAGACATGCCATTCTCGAGCCCGTTAATTGAGCGAACACAATTTCATTTTTATTTCTCTACTTTATATAACCTTATGCAACAGACAATTCAAATGAAAATTGACTGATAGAATCAAGAGAAAAAAAAAAACAGTTTCAATTTTTAATCATCAAATTTATCTAAAAGAGTCAGTAAGGTTCCATGATCCAGTTGTTCTTATTACACAATTGAAACTGCAATGATCCGCCTTCTTCTTCTTCTTCATTCTTCTTGGAGGTTATCTCGATCGGCACCTGGCTGATGAAAGCTCAGCCCCGCCGTCTGCCGCACACTCAACCGACCGGTGTTTCTGAGCCGAATAGCAAAGAACGCAGCTCCCCGTTAAGAATCATGAAGCAGCTAGAAGGGTTACAGTTACACATCCAGCGATCGATCAGCGTGACTCACCTGCAAATGGCTTCTCACTTGATCATCCGTGAGGCCCTCCACGTCCATCTGCTCTTTGATCTGCTTCGGGGTCGCCACTGCAACAGCAAGGAACCGGAATCATGAGCACCAAGTAAATTTTGCCGAATAAAGAAAGATTCTTGTCTGACGTTGGGCGCCGCCAAGCTGTTCAACGGTCTCCAGGAAATGGCGATGCAGGTCCTCCGTCCAAAACCACCTTGCTTTCTTCTTCTTCATCATCATCGGCGGCGGCGGCAGACGGTCACTGTCTTCCAGGGAATCCGATCGCACGGCCCCAGAAAAGGCCTCCGGGCCGCCGCCGCCAGATTGATCGAGTTTTACGGTAGTAGACGACACGAGACTTCCGAACAGACGCACGCATCTCTTGCCGCTGCACCTCTCCAACTTGTTCTCCATGAACCGCAGAGCTGCAGCTTACCAAAACAATACTCGATGAGAAAGAAAACAATGAATTTGCCGTTTATGGAAACAAATCCTCAAGAACACAAAATCTAGCGCGACCATTTGCGAGCAAACGGCTGCACTCCAGGAGGTCACCTTGGGAACCCTCCATCCTCCTCTTCTCCTCCTCCATCTGAAGGATGTGCCTCTCTCGCAGCGCCACCTTCTCATCTCTCTTCTCCGCCGTCATTGTGCCGCGCCGTCGTTGATGTGAGGGATTGGAGGGTGTTTGCTCTTAAATAGAAAGGATTCATGGAGGTCAAAAGTTAAGGAAACGCTTGGGACTGCAATCTTAGCTGTTTCTTACATGAAACATACGTTACCTTTATCTTAAAATCGAACCTTTCATTAATTCGGTTTAATCAAAATTTTACTCACTAAATGTCGCGAAGAACTTTTCAGGAAAAAGAGGCAAAAATGTGAAATTTTACTTTCACTGGAAAAAGAGGCAAAAATGTAGTTGGATATAGTTAATGAACTAATAGATACTTGAAGCAAACCAACATATCATCCTTGGGTTTGGTCAAATAGGAATTTTATTCTCATAAGTAGCTTGTGTGCATTTTCCTACCCATGTTATATGCATCTTTTCTCATAAAATATCTGAGTTCATTGTTGGATATTCTCCTTTCATTCTTATTTTGTTAGAGTTTATGATTTGAGTTCTGTGAGTAGACACAGAACTTGGTTTTATTCTCATAAGTAACTTGGTTTTTCATGAGAACTGGAGCAATTCTAACGACTAATAGACACATTCGTTATAATGCTACTTTATAAATTATAGACATGGACACAGCATCGCAAGTGTCGCGACTAGTTGACCTCAAAGAGCTTGAATAAATTCTGAAAGACAAATAGCATCGAGAAACACCATCATGAAGGGCAACACTTCGAATGATATAAACACCGGTCAGCTCGGCGGTGATTCAGCGCCATCATGGAGAGCACAGCAGACTGTGGCTTTGTGATGACCTTGGTAAACCCTGATGATTTCTCCAGTGGACATCGACCAAAGTCTTGCAGTCGTATCAGATGAAGCTGCACATAACAATACAGTGTCGCATCGTATAGCTAGGATTTATAAAAGGGAAAAGAAATTGTAGATCATATCCTTCACCTGTTATCAGATAAGCACCATCGACGGAGAAAACGCAATCCCAAACCCAGCGCTGATGTCCTGATCATGTTATCAGAGTACCGATGATGAAACATTCATCAAAGTAATACCGCCGAGCAATCGTGATAAAGGTTTTTCTTGCCTGTTAAAGTCTTCTCCAAGGTAAAACCATCTACGTTCCATATTTTCACAGTATGATCAGATGCAGCAGTAGCAAGATACCTAAAAGTAAATCAGCAAATTACATGTCAGATTTAAAATTGTGGATCGCTTAGAAAAGGTGTCAATGAGGATAATATTATAGCTTCCAAACAGAGTAATAAACAACACCATGGCTTTATTCAGTTGTTAATAGGAGAGTAAAAACTAGTAGTTACCGATTGGGATCACAAAATTCTGGAGAAAGTAGACACTTCAAGATATATCCATTGTGTGCTTGTAATTTATGGAGTGGTTCAAAGTAGGTCATTGTCTACAACAGAAATCCTAGCTAGATAAATTAAATGACAAATTCTACCGATTATTTAAATAAATAAAACAAGAAACCTGAGTTCCTTTTAGTAAGCGCCAGACATAACATGTTCCATGATTATTTGCGGCAACAACCATGCTTCCATCCCACATCACGGTCAGAGACCTTACAGCTGTATCGACCTCTGGAACCTGAAGAATGTAATATGGTTGAGTTAATTAAGGTCATCTACCTTTTGATTTATTGCCAAATAACAGCATTGGTTTTTTAATTTTTATCATATCTCATAGCAAAACAAAAGTACTTACTAACTCACAGCTGCACGAATTTGCAGCCAGATCCCACACTCTTATGTTACCGTTTTGATCACCAGATATTAGCTCTTTCTGCAATATAGCATAACTTAGTAGTTCATAAAAATAATATATAATTCCACGTACTGGTTTCTTGATATTTAAAAGAGTAATCCACATTTGAGAATCTAGGCAAAAGAAACTAACAGAAGGGGGAAAAAGCCTCCCAATTTATAATAATGTATACTTGAGAGAAAGAGAGGCCAAATTGATGGAAGGGAATGGGAAAAGTAAGCATTTCCCTTGTCTATTTCAGTTATTTCGGAATAAAAAGTAAGATTCCACTTTTGCTTCCTTAAAAAAGTGGGCAGAAGAGAGGAAAAAGAAAGGGAAAATATTGAAAAAAACTGAGTTAACCCTACACGTTTTGGGAATGACAAAATCATAAGGGTTAAAATTGTTACAAAACAAAAGGAACCCTACATTCGATAGAAGAAAGAATACTGACCTCACCGACTTAATCTTTTGCAGATCTTTCTCAAAGTTGCCATAAATTTCAGTCCAAACATTAAGATTAATCTAGAGCATCACACCATCAAGCTTCTCTAAAACAAATTGGACATGGTTAATATCTATGTTTTAGCTTGAGAAAAGTCTTCGTCGTTAGGTTCATTAGTTGTATATGTTGTGGATTTAATCCCACACTGGTATTTTAATGATAGGGTATTATGATGAGTCCTCTAACTATAATATAATAGTTCTCTTAAAAATTGTGTAATATATTTTTCCCGTCCTTCTCAATAAAAGTAACTAAATATTAATATCTGTTGCATTTATATTTCCATTTTTATCCATCAAACATTAGTTCCTTCTGTCAGATAGCAAGAATCAGACTAGTCAGGAAAATAGTGCTCTGACATCGGTAAGAGATCAGGGCAGTGGCAAACTACTAGAAGCTTAAATTGAAAGAAAGGCATCAACAATTTTAAGTACTTGATATCCAGAAATTTTCTTAAAAGATTCTCTGAGCTGAATAGTGATTTTAGAGTATGACAAATCTGTAACATACAGATTCCTCGCCAACCAAAAGAAAATTTTGATAATCTAATCTTATGAGGAAAAATAAACTACAAGAATTTGAAGGGAAAATGTCCATTCATAGAAAGGTAATAATATATTTATATCTGTTGCACTTGCATTGGTAAGAAACACAGGAAACTCTCTATCAATATCAATTTGATTAACTGTGGTTATCATGAGAGCAAGTCTTGATGCAATGGTAAGGTTGCATCACCACAACCTAGGTCGAGATTTTGAGTTCAAGCAAATAAGTTCTTAGCCATTGATACAAAATCCTTCATAAGCCTCATACACCAGGATCCCTCATACCATTTCATGTTAAATATGATAAGAATGTTGATTAAACCTGACTTTGCTCACCAGGCTTCTGTTCTGATCATTAGCAATGGAGTAGCACACATGCAATTATGGATAAGAAAAATAAAATTACAATAAACGTACAACAATGAGTAGCATAGCAAACTCTTCACAGTAACGCCAGAGAAAAAAATTTCATGTTCACAAAAAATGCTTTTCTGTTGTATCCATCATGAATATGTGAATAGTATTAAAAACAATTACTTGGTTTGGGTGTAGAACGACTGTATTTACGGCTGCATGGCTTTCATATTCTCGTTGACAAGTTGCAGTTCTGAAGCATCGACAAAAAGAGAAAATTAAATGAGAAATGAAGCATAGTTATAAGAAGTATATCCACTAATAACAATATAACACTCATCCAAAGAGCTTGCAAAAATCCATTGGAAAGTGACCTCCCATAGCCTACACCTGCATATTTTTAACCTTACATATAGGCTATCTTGAATTGCCTATCTATGTGAGGCCCCAAAGTACAACAGGAATCAGTCTAGTCACCTCTTATACAAAGCTGAGTTCCGTTAGCTGATTAAGAATAAATTGCATTTGCCAATGAGGCAGAAGAAGACATCTAGAGGAATGGGTAAGTAACAAAATCTACAAAAGGAGACTTTAGATACCTCAAATCCCATATCTTCACTGTCCCATCTTCAGACCCTGAATACATCCAATTTCCATCACATTGAAAACCCACTGACATGACGTTATTAGTATGTGATTCATAGCTTCTAACCTAAAAAATCAAATAGCATGAGAGATTTGTGTTAAATAAATAAAAGCATAGAAAAAATATTGCAGACATACTGGATGTGGGCTATTAGAGTTAACATCGAATAGACGAATGTGGAGATTGCCAGCGACAGCTAAGTATCTTTTGTCAGGTGTAATCTCCAGCCTATTTACTTGCTGAGGATAATAAATTATTAATCATCATTCAGAAGATCAAATATTACTAGAGGAATACTTAGGAAAATCTACAGGAACATGAGAATTTGAAGAGATGATTCATTTTGATATTGCAAGGACATTTACCAATTTTTGCACATGGAAAGAATTAAGATCAGACCACTATTTTCTTGGGGAAAAAATGCAATTGATCCATCCAGGAATTGATGCACTCACAGAATCTGGGTATTGAATGGTGCGATAACAGCGCCCACTTTTGGCCTCCCAGAATCTGATAGTATGATCATAGCTTGCTGTGGCAAGAATGACAGAAGGTTGACTCATTCTCAAAAAACCTATTGCTCGCCTAGCCTTGGACAAGGCAAAACATGCATTAGAACTAGACTAACGCAGAAGCTAGATAGAAATAAAACTAAAATTAAGCAAAAAAAAAAAATAGTAAAAAAAGAAAAGAAAATCAAGAGTAAATACCCAACATATCACCCCTAGACTGGATTATATGCCCCTAAGATGAGAATGGCCAAATCCTCAATATCCCATCAGCAACAGGTTGCCCTGCAGCAAAAGGCTTAGATGCAATTAAGAATAGGAATATAATATGCAGTTTAGATCAATGAATTGAATAAAAACTATAAAACAATCCTTGAGGGAAGTCTATCAATGTTGCCGAATGTGGTTTAGCTAATTATTGTCCTATTGTTCATTTACAAAGTTATTTTTCTGCCACAAAGCTTGAATTTTTGACACGATAAGGAGGTATACTATGTAACAATCCTCTTATGTGCATGCAGTCACTGTTTTCTTATGGGCTTATGGACTGAAACGATGCCACAAGTATGAATGTGTTGAAGCCCTAGATTGCATGGCTTGACTAAAAGTTCTCGCCGTTTCCACTTTTCATTCTTTATTATAGATCTTGTGTATCAATCACCATTTGTTACATTTTCACCATTGTAGTTACAATGGTGTTAGGTGATTTATTCAGTACAAAAGATGAAGCAATAAAATAGAATAGAGCATCAACAAGAATCTAGGAATGAGACATTAAAAGAGAAAGATTTAAGCTACTTCTGAAATCAAACCATTCCAAAGTTTACATCCAATATATTCAATTGACATTATAACATTTACCCACCATGATAAATAGAAGAATTTCCAATTGTTCAACCAATGTTTTAGCTCTTTATTGATCTAGGTTCATTTGATATTATAATCCTTTTTAAGAAACAAAAGGACATCTTGTAAACAATGCTCAAGTTGTTTTGTTTAGTTTCATCGCGCGCAGCATGTTCTAGAGTCCCCACACGACACCTCCAAACAACTGAATCTAGATCTACAAACACTAAGGCCTGAACACAATTCCAGGTAGTCTGTAACAATACCACAGCAATGAGATGCTTAACACACAATCAAATCGCAAGAAGGACAACGGAATATCACTGTAAAATGCCCGCTTGCAATGACATCTGGATCTAAATTCTAACCAAGAGGAACTTTCATTAAACGACAATAATGAGGGAAAACCCGTATACCTATCTCAAACAATAAGGCAACGCCTTCGCACAACGCTCACGCATTCCAAGGCTGCTTGCCAACGAGAGGAGAAAAGGAACAACGATGCCCGCTGCTACCGCCCTGCCCACTCGAAAAGAGGTGCCCGATCAGTGGAAGAAAAACACGATGAGAGGCGCCTCTCTAGAGCTGCTCTGCTGAAGTCCAACGGAAGAACCGAGGACGAGGTCGGTTCTTCGGAAGAGGAAGAGCGGCGGATCAAAAGGGAAAGAGAAGCACCATACACAAGTGAGAAGTGACCAGATCGGTTTATACAAATTAAATTGGTGAGTTTCGATCGTTAACATCGATGGAAGGAAGGCAACAGTTGCCACAAGTGCCACCGATTCCAGTAAAAAGTTCAAAAAAATATTTTTATAATTGGATACTATTTATGTCTTTTAAATTTATGTCAATTAATTATATAAAAAAAACACAATAAATCTTTTCTTACCGTCTAAAAATGTGAAAAAGAAATGAAAATAATAAGTATCCATCGAATTATATCTTGGACTAACATACGAAGATGATAGACAATTTTTTAAACAAGTTTTAATCAATTTTTAAAAAATTTGGTGAGGAAAAAAAATTGTATATACATATATATATAACTCTAAATTATAGACATATATACATTTTGAACAAAAACATTGGAATAAGATTTGAGCATCAATTCTCTGAATATACGCTGTTATAACAGACACAACCAGCCAACTCCAACATCACTTGAATAAAGCGTGATTGCCAATTAACAGCCAAGGACGTTTGCTATTAAAAACAAATTAAAATTAAAATTAATCAATCAATCAAATTTGAACAAAAATCAATTAAAGAGGATGAAGAACAATGAAACTTGACCTGCACTACTCTGGTATCCCGATTCATGAATTCGTTTTGCGGGTTAGTGCAGGAGTTAGATTTTTCTATTGATTAATTAAACATTCAAGATTCGAATTTTAATTGTAGTATATTATATAAAAAAAATCTAGTGAAATGATAAATTTAAAAATATTAGTCACTTAAATTAACCTCCGCGAGTGCTTCCTAATTTATCTTAGTGGTCGGTGAGAATTTTTTTTTAACCGAACCCGTCACCTCCAAAATTAGACAATTCGAAAAATTGAATATCTAAATTAAAAAAAATAATGAAACATACATTTAAGACAATATGTTATGAGATTCTCACTTTGGCTTCAAAAGACATCTAACAAGAAGAAAACTGAGAAGTGATCTCAAACTGAGAAGAAAACTTTCGTAAAACCGGATCGATCACCCAAGATTAATTGGCGTAAACCGAATATCCGGTGTCCATTTAAAAAATAAATAAATAGGAGGAAGAACAATGAAACTCAAGTGATAAATCGGAAAGATGTTTAACAGTGAAATATACATTCGAGATAATATATCGTGAGATTCTCACTTTGACTTCAAAAGACACCCCACCTAAGAAGAAAATTGAGAAGTGATCTCCTGTTGCACATTCATATACAAGATGCTCGCAAAGATCTTAACCTGTAGATTAGCCACTGTATTGGGTAGCCTGCAGCCTTTGTACAGAACCGTTTCATAGTTGAAAACATACATTTAGCCTAGGAATTGCTAAGGAAGTATGCTCGGAAGAGGATATCCCCGTGTTGCATGCTCAAAGTTAACTTTAAAAAGACATTTGACACGATGGATTAGGGTTTCATACAAGCGTCACTTGTTGGTTTGGGTTTTCCCCGGCAATTCTGTGAATGGATAAGCGAATGCACCTCCACAATCTCATATTCCATCAACCTTAATGGCGGTCTGTACGATTTCTTTCGGGGGCAGCAGGTGCCCCGTTGTTTCCTTTACTTTTCGGACTATGCCTTGAAGTGTTTTCTTGAAGGAAGTATCAAAGCAACTTGGATTTCATCTCCACCCCATGTGCGTGGACATTAGAATAATGCACTTGGCATACGCAGATGACTTGTTGTTGTTCGCAAGGGGAGATGAGGCCACCATTACCTAAATTGCAAACTGTTTGAGGGACTTCAGCGACATCGCAGGCCTAAGAGCTAACCCGCTCAAGTTCAATTTGTATTTTGTGGGGGTTGATCCAAGGACCAAGGAAACACTGTTGCAAATCACAGGTTTTTAGCAAGGGACATTCCTGTTTCCTTATCTTGGAATCCCGCTAGCCACCAAGAAGCTTCACATGAGCAACTACAGCTCACTCATTAATGCAGTGGTGCACAAAATAACATCTTGACCAAAACACTCACTGTCATACGTAAACAAGTTGTAATTGTTGAAGACGGTGCTCCAAGGGGTGGAATGCTTTTGGCTTTCAATCCTTCCCATCCCGACTGTGTCATAGATGAACTTTATGGCATATGCATATCTTTTGTGTGGTTTACAAAGTATTCCCCAATTTCCCGAGCCATCATTTTGCCTCTCCAAAGAGGAGGGAGGTTATAGAGCGCGAGATTTATATGCTTGGAACTTTGCATTGCTCTGTAAGGCCTTTATGGAACATTCAGCAAAAAAGGATTCCTTGTTGGTGTGCTGGATACATCACCAATATTTTCAACATGCTGACATATGATAGTGGTAAGCCAAAGCCTTTGATTCACCACTGATCAAGAGGTTGTTGCAGCTACGGACCAGATTGTGCAACAAACGGGTGGGCAGAGCAGCGCCAACATGAAACTCATTGACTGGTATGTCTCAGAGAAGCAAGGGGCGGCTAAGGCATATGAATTCTTCTAATCGAAAGGGACCAAACAACCATGGGTCAATACTGTGTGGAAGACATATCTTTTGCCCAAGCACATGTTTACATTTTGGCTACTTAGCCATGATAGGCTGCGAACAAAGTGCATTTTGTAGGCATTTAAATATGTACAACATCTTTTAATCTGATAATATTTACTGTTCACAAAAAAAGGTATGATAAAGTCATCTTTGTCCCCTAGAGAACTCGTGCTCTCATGGACTATCTCCATATTTATTAAGGTCATATATATATATATATATATAAAAGATTTATTTTTTTTAAATATTATTTATATAAAATATTATTAAATTTTTTAATTTTATTAATAAAATTTTAAAAAATAACTCGATGTATTATAAAAGCTTATTTTGGAGATTAAAAATTATGATCAATAGTTATATAACAATAATTTTATTATTGTGCAAATTTCACTTCTTTATTAATAAAATTAAAAAAATCTCTTAAACTTTCAAATATAATTTATTAAAAAATAATATATTTACCTAACAAATATTTTTAATCAACTAAATAATTTGGCTAATAAAATATTAAAAATAGTAGTTAAATTTAATAATGAATGATAAATTATTATAATACTAATTAATATATATTTTAATTTTTATATTTTAGTTTTTTATTGATCAATTTTAATTTAGATAATTATTAGATAAATTTATCTAGTTAAAAATATTTAATTGATAGTTTTATCTTGACATGAACGGTGAATTATAAAAAAGAGAGTGTGTATATAATAATTATAGTAAGGGCATGATAATAACCATATAAAAATGATGACATAGGAGGAAAAAAATAGAGAAAAAAATAAAATTTAAAGTATATTAAAGGTGTTTTTGAATTTTTATAAGAATTTAACTAGTAAAATCATTAAAATAATAATAATTATTAACTAAATTTTAGTTAAAATTATAATTTATCATTCAAATCTAATTTTTAACTGTAAAAAATTAATATTATCCATCAAATTTAAATATTTATAATTAAAAAATTAATATTACCTAATTATAATTAGTCAAAAATTAAAAATTATTGATTAAAATTAATTAAAAATTATTGATCAAATTTAATATCGGCCGTAAAAAATTATAAATTATCAATTAAATCTAATTTCAATGAATAAAATATTAAAAAATATTTAGCAAATCTAATTTGACTCATAAAAATTAAAATTATTAATTAAAATAAATATCAATTAAAATTTATTTTAAGGTCACTCGTCGATGTGCGAAAGGAAGAGGCTCGCAGACCTAGAGATCGAGCCACTGAAAGCCATCTCAAGGCTGTGAGTGTTTTGGGCTTCCATCGTAGGTAAAGCCGACAGGAGAATCCGATGTCAGTATAAAAAACGAATCCGATCCGTTAACAAGTATGCAAGTATGGATCTAACTAAAGATACAAACCCAAAATTTAATTAAAAATGAGAATATTTCATTTTGCTCCTAATACTTTGTCAACTTTTTTATTTGCTTTTATAATTAAAAATATAATATTATACCTCAACAATTTGCGAAATAGAATAAACTACTTCTTAATCTTAAGTTCTTAACAATAGTTGCTTCTACATAGACGACCTATTGAGTATTTGGGGTTTTTTTATTTTATAAACTATTGAGAAAAAATATAGTACTAAAATTATAATACTTTGAACTATATGGGGCAATTGAAAAAGTATAAAATAAAATATTCTTATAAGATTTTTTTTTTAATCTTGACCTCAATGTAAGGGATAAAGTACTCACCGGCAGCCACTCATCTGCTTCCTCATCTTATCTTCCCGTTCTCATACAAAGCTCTTTCCCTTTCCTCGCTTCAGCCACAGATCACAGGTAATGCAATCCCTAATCCTTCTTCCCCATTTAGTTTCGTCAAACCATTGATCTCACCGTCTTGTTCTGCAGATTGCGGATTCCCAGATCCACATCCCACCAATGGCCGCCGTCTCGTGCTCCGCAGGAACGCTCTCCGCCTGCGCCGCCGTCTCATGTTCCGGCGCGAGGAGGCGACCCCGAGTGCGGTTTCTGGAAGGTCTGAACTCGTTCTCGGGGCTCAAGGCGGACAACGAGGTGTCGTCGCTCGGCCGGCCGGCGTGCACCGCCCGGTGCTTCGCGGAGCTCGCGACCGCTCTGCGGGCGCCGGCAAGGGGCGGGCGGAGCGGCGGGGCGCTGTCGGCGACCTGCAACGCCGCGGGGGAGATTTTCCAGATCGCGGCGATAATTAACGGGCTGGTGCTGGTCGGGGTCGCGGTCGGGTTCTTGCTTCTGCGGGTGGAGGCGTGGGTGGAGGAACAAGAGTGAAGAGTGCGGACGTGATGCAGCTTTTCTTCCCCGTATGTTAATTCTGTCTACTTAAAAATGCTGGAAAGTGGAAACCGTGGAATTTGTACTAAAATCGATTTTTATATAATGCAAAAAAAAGAAGAAAAAAGTATGCTGAATACAAACAAATATTGAGTCCATATATTCAGAGAAACGATAGAATATCTCATAGTAGAACCGACTGTGACAAGGAAATTGGAAACTAAAACATACGCATTCAAGAAAAGATAGCTCGACACATCACAAATAGATGTGCTTCAACGACATAAGGAGACTAGTGAACTCCATTTAGTACTCATCATCTTCCCCTTCCTCACCCTCAGCAGACTCTGCGCCAACCTCCTCGTAATCTTTCTCAAGTGCAGCAAGGTCCTCACGAGCCTCAGAGAACTCACCTTCCTCCATGCCCTCACCAACATACCAGTGCACGAAGGCTCTCTTAGCATACATGAGATCAAACTTGTGATCAATCCGCGAGAAGACTTCAGCAACGCTGGTGGAATTAGATATCATGCACACAGCTCTTTGCACCTTGGCCAGATCACCGCCGGGAACAACAGTAGGCGGCTGATAATTGATGCCGCACTTGAACCCGGTCGGGCACCAGTCAACGAACTGAATGGTGCGCTTGGTCTTGATGGTCGCAACAGCAGCATTGACATCCTTCGGCACCACGTCTCCGCGGTACATGAGGCAGCAAGCCATGTACTTTCCATGGCGAGGGTCGCATTTTGCCATCATCGAAGAAGGCTCGAAGGCACTGTTGGTGATCTCGGCAACGGAGAGTTGCTCATGGTAAGCCTTCTCTGCAGAGATGACGGGGGCGTAGGATGAGAGCATGAAGTGGATCCTTGGATACGGGACCAGATTGGTTTGGAACTCGGTGACATCAACGTTCAAAGCACCATCAAACCTCAGAGAGGCAGTCAAAGAAGAAATGACCTGAACAAGAACAAATTAATCACAACTTCAAACAAAAAAGGTTCCCTTTAACACCTGAAGCAGGGAATATCACCTGGGAAACGAGACGATTGAGATTGGTGTAAGTGGGGCGTTCGATGTCAAGAGATCTCCTGCAGATATCATAGATTGCCTCATTGTCTAGGAGAACGGCCACATCTGTGTGCTCGAGAAGAGAGTGGGTGGACAGAACACTGTTGTAAGGCTCCACCACAGAGGTAGAAACTTGAGGAGATGGATAGACTGTGAAGCCCAGCTTCGATTTCTTGCCGTAGTCCACAGACAAACGCTCGAGGAGAAGAGAACCAAGCCCGGATCCAGTGCCTCCACCCACAGCATTGAAAACAAGGAAGCCTTGGAGGCCAGTGCAATTATCTGCTAGCTTCCTGATGCGATCAAGGCAGAGATCGACGATTTCTTTGCCAACTGAGATAAAAGGAAAAAAAAAAAAAAACAATGTTATAAATTGAATTTCCAATGAACAAAAAATTGCTTAATGAGAAAGAAGGCAGTGAAATGTTTGGTAATTACTGGTGTAATGGCCTCTTGCAAAGTTATTAGCGGCATCTTCCTTTCCGCTGATAAGCTGTTCAGGGTGGAAGAGCTGACGGTAAGTGCCAGTTCTTACTTCGTCAATGACGGTAGGTTCCAGATCAAGAAATATGGCACGAGGGACGTGTTTGCCCGCACCAGTCTCGCTGAAGAAGGTGTTGAAAGCGTCATCACCACCCCCAACGGTTTTGTCACTAGACATTTGGCCATCAGGCTACAGATAACAGGATTAATGTTGGTAAGCAACAGAAAGCAGATCTCGCATAAATGTACTCCAACTATGAAGTGTGATAACGGTCATCATACAGTATAATTTTATTTGTGCCTATAACATTAGCGAAAATGTAGGGCAAGCTGATTATTCCCTGGAACAACAGGTATCAGATCGATAATAGCAAAATCAGGCAAAAAAATCCGTTCATATTAGCATAGGACCTCAAGTACCCTGTAAGCAATATCCTGTTCCACTTGTAACTCTAAAATTGTTGAGCCATCGAAAAACTCAAAATCAACTCACGGATAATTATTTTTAACAAAACAAGAATTCAGATCGTACAAGTTAATCAAGTAACCGAAAGTGAAAACAGAACTAAGTTAATGCTTTGACATCAGCTAATGAGGATCACTAGACCACAACAGGAAGATCTAACGATCTGCTATAAGAATGTCACTAGACAATAACAAAGAGCTCAGGCCATAACTAGAAAAAATAGAGCCGCGAACATAAATTCTAGGTTAAGGAGATCAACAAACAAGCAGTACAAATCGGCCAAAAATAATAAATAAATAAATAAATCGAGATCCAAGAGCACATCTCCATAAATATAAGTAGATCTAACGCTTCTAAGACAGGAAGGAACAAGATGACGAAGAATGGTAAAATAATCCCCGAGCGAAAGGAAAATCGGAGAGGGTAAACAAACCTGGATGCCATGCTCGAGACAGTAAAGCTCCCAGCACGCGTTTCCGACCTGAATACCGGCCTGGCCAATGTGGATCGAGATGCACTCTCTCATCTTCGCCGATCAGAAAACAAGCAAGCGCCAAGGGAGGAAATAAGGGGGAAGAACGGAGAGTACACTTAGGCGTGTGCTAAGACGCCGTCGAATACAGATCGACCAAGGGACAGCGGAATACCTTGCGTTGATCTCTCGATCCATTTAAATAGAGGCGGGTGGTGGTGGAGAGCATAGTTAGGGTTCCTCTTAACCGGGGCTTGCTAACCGCGGTTACTTTACCCCAAATGGCGGTTGGGCCATGGGGTACTCGTGGTGCCGTAGTGATGGGTTAACCACGGACCACCACCTCCTACTATTTTAAACTAACCGTAGTTAGTTAACCATTGGTCCAATATTCAACGGACAAAAAATCATTGGCGCTTAAATTCGAATTTCAAATAATAACGGTTACTTTAGCAAAAGGCCATAAATTATGATAATTTGCACACGTCGATTATATATATATAATATAAAAATATAGGTAGACTCTATTCAGATTCACTTTTAAAAAAATATATATATATATAAAAATTTACATAGTCATTTTTTAAATGACAACTAACAAGTTTATTATCTCACATCTACAAATAAAAAATAACTAATTAAAGGTAAATCATGTTCAATACACTTATTTTTTTAAAAAATAATAACACTTTATACTCAATTTATCTTACAACAAAAAAAAAATATATATTAGAAGAATTTATGGCCTAAATATAGGCTTACAAAACTTAAAAAATGTATATATGATTTGTCGAGGATGAACTTGATTTGATAGATCGAATTGTTGGATAAAATGAAATATTTGGTATAATCGAGTTGTCGAATGACTCGAGCAAGGAGCTATCGAGCGAGAGATTAGCAGAAAACTCTTATACTACTAAGGTATATGCTAGATATAATTTTTTAAAAATAAATTCATCTCTTCTAAAATTAAAAAAATATACTCTCTTATATTTTCTCTTATATTTTCTCAAGATAGAAGATTTTTTTTATAATTTTTTTAATTGATATTAAATATTTAAATTTTTGATCTAATTAATTTAAAATTAGCTACCTATGAGCATTAAGGAGCGTCAGATTGAAAGATACTTTGTTTAAAAAGGCTTCATACTATTAGTAAAGCAAAGAAAGAGAGTGTAGTAAAAAGGAGGTTCGAGAAAGTTTGAGAAGGAAAAGTAACATTAGGACGGGTGGTGAGCATATATATAATATGCAAGTTTCGAACAAAGACCAAGATGAACAGATAGTTTAATATTTTTAGATCGACGGTGATGAATTTTAGATAATTTAAAAACATTTAAGAGTTTTCATATGCAAATTAATGTCTTTTGAAAAAAATTAAAAATAAGACCAATTGAAAATAATTAAATAAAACAAAATCATTGAAGAGAAAAGAAAAGATCTCTTACACAAAATATATATATATAGAGTTTTGATATCCTGTACATCCTTAAATGTGCGATTGTGGGCGACAGCCAACGTGGACACGTGACGTGGCAAAAATAAATTTTTTTTAATGCATCTCTTCTTTCTCTCTTCGTTCGCGCGCGCTTTTATTTGCCCCGCGACTCGAGATTTTGTCCCAAAAAATTTTAAATCCTGCTGTTTTTTTTTCTTCTTCTCTCTTTTCCCTGGTTCACTAAACTCTCTCTTCCTCTCATCTCTTTCCCCTAGTTCCCTAAACTCTCAATCCATTTACGCCGACGCCGCCGCCGCCTCTCCATGAATCACTGACTGTTGTCGCTCGTTCTCACGCCATCTCTCCGGGGATCCCTCGCTGTCGTCGCACGTTCCCTTCCTCGCTGTTTTGTTCCTCTGTTACAGAGGTTAGTGCAGATTTTTTCTG
>JBBUKS010000065.1:4646501-4658817 GCA_038050645.1 Hedychium gardnerianum
AAAATTAATCAAATTATAAAATTTAAATACCTAATATAAAATAAAACATATATGCCAAACTCGCATTAACAAAACACATTTATATTGCTATCGTTTGGTTACATACAAAGCTTTTCTTAAGAAATGTGCTATACCACAATTTAGTCTCACAGTTAATGACTTGTGAAAAAAACTCGATTTCATTTCAACTATTTGGAAGCACAAAGTTACATCATAAGGATCACTTCACTTTCGATATTCCATCATCTCTGAATACTGTTGCGAAAGCACTTCCACTTGTTCGATAAAAGGTTTCACCCTGTTCTCGCCAATATATCGTGTCATTTCGGTCCACCGCTTGCGGCAAATATCCCCAGATCTGAGTTGAAAAGAGTAGAACATAAAGTTGTTGTCTTAGGACACTATCATTTCTTCATGAAAATTAAATAGTAACATTTTAAACTCGAAGGCGGAAAAGTTTAACATCACAACCATAATTTATTGGAACCATTTTACGCTGAACTGAAAAAAAATGACATTCAAACATAGAAGTTATTGGAACCATTTTAAGACGAACAATATTAACCCAAAATGCATTGTCTACGACATCGTAAATAATTGATAAAATGTCTTCCAAAATTAGTTTATCAAATAATATGATGTTACTAGTGTTTGATAAAACTCACTAAAATTGTACCTCTCAATAGGGCTCAAATAATAATAATAATAACAATGCAGGTTTATTAGAAATATAATGAAAATGTATCGACATTTAAAATATTTTCAATATGAAAGTTTTCTTTCTAAGTTCTCTGAGTCAACACCCTGAAACAATTATTTTCATTTCAGGTCCCGTTCATTCACACTTTCCTCGCCAGATTCTTCATCAAATTTCTATACAGCAATTTAAAACACAATGTGTTGTAATAACCCAAATGAATTTACATAATTGTTGTAATTTAATCCACCAGTCATTAATTTGAAGGTCATCTGTAGCTTATCGTTGAACTAACATGTTTGTGTTGCCAATTGTAAGACCGAATATAATTCATGTGAGTGGCTAACTCGAGCACATGAACAGAAGATATAAGTTGCAGAGATGAGGATGTTAAGGTGGATATGTGGACATACAAGGATTGATAGAATAAGAAATGAGAGCATTAGAGAGAAAGTCGGAATTACATCTATTGAGGGAAGACATGTTTAAGATATAAACCGTTGTAAAGTTATGATCCGACAACAAGAATTATAACTTCTAAGCATTGTTATGTGACAAGAACACTACAATAAGGCTTCTTTCGTTAAGAATGTAATAAAGCAAATACGGTTTAGTAGAAAAAAGAAAGATCATATCGATATATAAAATAAAGAAATAGAGAGAACACACATACCTGTGCTCAAGAAGATTGTCCCAGTTAACATCTTCTACACAGCAAGCATCTAATTTCATTAGCCTGCAAATCAATGTTGACAATGCATATCTCGATAAGTTTAGCAGTTCCATGCAATACGTCAACGTCAAACAAGGAAAAGACGGCAAGACGCAAGCCCATCTATACTAGACTTTGCTTAATTAATTTTGGCAAATAGAAGCTGAGAATAGAGAGGAAATATTACATAAGAGGACGACAACACCATCACAAGAATGAGAAAAACCAGATCCAAGATGGAAGCTAGCAATTTGAAGCAGTTTCGCATGGGTAAAAATGTTTAACAGTCAAGAAGGTTGAACTTATAAAAATGTTTCAACAAGTTTTGCTGATTCTTAGATGCCTAAGTTAAAGATATGGATGAGCATGGCTTAAAATCTTGGTCCTATACCAACACATGTCCATGCATGGGCTAGCGATGCTACACTCGATATGGATCGGCAAGCAACCACGCACCATTCCAATTGAATGTCACCAGAAACAGAGTTCTGGTATTGAGACCATAATACCAGATGGCTGATTTTATAGCTGAAATAGTATTACCAAGCTTGAGCCTCCTCTTCCTCTCCAAAGTTTATGTTCCATTTCTCACCAGTATTTCAGGAATTTCATTAGTTCATTTAAATTGTAATTTAAAATGAATTATTAATTCCCTATATTCATTTTCTCATCTCAAGTTCTCGCTTGATTGTTATAAAATCTAAATGTTAATTTATAGTATGGTAGTAGGGGGAAACACTCACGTAGAGGCAATGCTAACACAGTTCTTTTTTCCAAATAATTATATCATATCATCATCGTCGTCAAACCATGTTTTTCCCAACCCCCAAAACATTCGCCTAAATACAATAATAGCAGGGTAGCTAATATTATTCTACCTATTTTATTTTGATTTTATTTTGTTTTTTTGTGTTTGTGTACCAGCATTGAAGAACACATAAATTAGGTTGGCGTCTACATTTTTCCTTAAGAAGGGGAGCATTGGTGCAATGGTAAAGTTATTGCCGTGTGCTATATTTTAAATCACTGAAATTTTGACATTCTTGTTCAGATACCAAGTATTAAATTTATACATTCAAGGTCCACTGTATCGTCTCTTCAGAGTTGCAAAAGTAAGGTGATAGCAAAAATGAGAAGCGATAAGATGCTGACTGCTGAGAACATTTGAATATTAACAGGCTGCAGTTTAGGATATGAAATACATATAAATCTGATAATTAACATCAGACATTCAATAACTCAAATAAAAGAATCAAACTATATATGAAGGAAGTATAACAAAGAGAGATCATAGATCACAATGTGAACAACAATGAAGCAAAATGGTCTTACGCATCCACCAAAAGGTAGTCATCCTTGTCACTCCATAGATTTTTCATGACCAAAGGAGACGCTATTTGTTGATACCTGAATGAACATAACAACACAAATGATAAATATCAATGTAAATATGAGAAACATTCAATTGGAAAAATACAAATTTGTTTCTCACTAGAAAAACAATGTTGATGTAAGACACATTTCTCAGCAGAGTAATATAAAAAAAATATCAAGATAAAGATGAGAAGCTATAAAGGGCAACTCAGTGCACGAAGCGGGGAAGGGTCAGACGACATTGGATCTATTGTATACAATCTTATCCTACAATGCAAGAGATTATTTCCGTGACTCGAACCCGTGACAATGGCATAAAGATGAGAAGCCATGAAATTAGAAAATGCAAGCCTTCTTTTATGTAAACATCGGAAAAACAAGGTCAAAAGCATTCAATAGTTTTATTCAAAGATCTATGGACCACAAGGTCAACTCAATTTTAGACTTGTTATTGTTGCACATATTGCTGCTAGAATGTTGTCTTGTTGTTGCACTTGCTGTTGGTAGTTGCAGTAGCAGATGACAAGGTTGGTACATCGTTGTCTATTTGTATCAGTCAAAAATATTGCTGTGAACTCGCCTGACATTTCTGAAGCATGTGCTTGTGATAAAACTGTTCATACAAGAATTTCATGGCCAATGCATCCTTACACAATACTTTTTTCAAAGACCTCTTTGATGTTGCTTCTCAGTGATTAAGAGGGGCATAGAGTGTGTCGTCAAGAGCTAGGTGGCTCATGGACACACTTTGATTTCAAGGCTAATTGTAATAATAAGATTTTCACTTGAATTGCCACAGATCACAGGCGGATTCAAATAAATTTACAAGCCCCAGCAAAACAAAGGTTGTGCCTCTTCAAGCATGAAAACTTTTTAAAACAGTGAGGAGCAGAACACAGTTCAGTATCAGATGATGGTTAATACAGACTCAGCTTGTGACTGATGAACAGCACAGTCATAGATGATGATTAAGATAAACTTGACTTGTCACCAAAATTAGTAGTTTTTAAAAATAAAGCAATAGAAATGGACACATCACTTATCTAAGTAAGTAATCAAGGAATATCAAACAAATTAAGAAGTTACCAACCCCTTCATGTGGCAAGCAGCAGGAAACCGGGTGGCTAACTTCTCATTGATTACTTCGCAAGGTATATTGTCTCTAAGCTACAAAAACGAAATGGATCATCAAGATTGGGGGAAAACATACCAGATTCTTTAATTAATGAAGCATAGTATCCTTGGAAAGCAGAAAGAACAGCAAATGTGTGAACTGAATGAGAACCAACCATGCATTGCTTAGCACTTTGCTCTGCAAGATCTTTCAAATGTAAATCCATGTTTACTAGATCAAATTGAATCTGATACTCCTCCTGTGACAAGGTTCCTGTGCCAAGAGAAACAACAAATTGATTGGATGGTCAGCATAATATTCTCTACACGAAATGAACAAACATAGCATCTAGACAAATTTTCTCGTAGAGCAGTAGCCAACACAACCAATGAAAAGCAACTAGAACAGGGAACTACTTGAGAGCACAGCATAAATTCACTAATGTTTCTTAGAGATAAAGGCTGTCTTTAGTTGGGTGCAAGGCAGAAGCAAAGGAAGAACTAGGTAAAGATAGAGAGAAGCCTTTTTTTTCTTGGTTACTTGAATGTAAAATGAGAAGGAAAAAAGGAGGAAAATTTTGGTTTATTTTCCCTTGAAATTACTCAAAACCAACACATGATGAACACCGACTGCTGCCTATCCCGAGTGTGGTGAAGTTCTAAGTGCAAAGCGAGAAATCAGGTGCAAGGGGATTGCAAAAATTAGCACAAGTTAGGGAGGGGCTTGCAAGATGGTGAATGCATGCTAGGTAGAAGACAAGGGCATACTGAAAATTTTGTATTCTCCATTCTTTAAGTAAACAAAGAAAATTCTCTTTCATGCGCACACACTTCCATTAATCCATCTCTTCCCCTCCCTTCCCAAACACTTACATTTTTTTTTGTATTTCTTTTGAGGGCTAAGTATTGCTCAACTTTTTCTTTGATCACATTCAAGTATCGATACACATATGCAAACATCTAGACCCAATGATACACTTCTAAACAAGCATAAAAATTTAGTAGTTTCACGTTTAAAGATACCAAATATCAATAAGGGGTGATAGGAAAGAAATGCTAGGAACCAGGTTAGGAGTTGAACTGAAACAAAAAAGCCAGACACCATCTTCAAAATGCCATACAAAGTGGGAAACTGTCCCAAACTCAATGATAATAGAAAGTAGACCTTTTCTAAAATTTTGTGATTTGGTTCTTCGCCTAGTGTCTTTGACATGTTTCCGATGTTTCCCAAGTTCACATGCTATTGTTTTCCAGTCTGGCCCATGTTTCGCATAGAACCTATATGCATAAACAGCAAATGGTAAAACATAAAATGGCATGACGCGATAAAGCATGCACTATGCACATAGTACGAATAGTGTAGTTACAGTGCCTTACAAAACATGCACTATGCACTCAATTTACAATGTCCACAACTTGGCAAATCATGGTAAATAGCAGATCAACCACTTTTCTTCATCCAAAATTAGACCAGGATACAAATCATTAGAAGACAATAATTAGCTAATTTATACCTAGGAGTGACCAGATCATATGATATAATTCTAAACACAAGCTACTCATTCCAACAATGATGTTTATTTAACATATTGTAAAACAAAACTTTTAGACATGAACACCATGAGAGCATAAATTTAGTCAACCAATAGAAGTCTGATATCATAAATGAAGGCTAAGAATAAGGAATCAAACTTGAATAAACATTTTGTTAGAAAGAGCAATCTCTTGTTTCATATTTGAGCAGGAAGAATTCGACCAATTCGCTTAAATCATTTATGCACGTCACCTAAACATACTGCCGTAATACATCATGTCTCACTCCACAACCTGGAACAACAAACATGCATCTATATGTCAAACAATTAAAATGATCCCACGAATCTCTGTCACCATGATAACTTTTGAATGCCAGATAAACATACTTAAGATCTTTCAGTGCTCTCACATAATAAGTTAAAGCAGCTAATTTGCAAGGATGAAAACAGTTACTCAACTCTGCAAATCATAACACAACCTAGATTTTGCATTTGTTGGGGGCCAAAAACATAGAATACATTCAATTTATAGTTCATATTCAACATATAAATATGCAAGTTACCTGAAAAGTGTTTCATATTCTTCAGGTTTCAACTTACTCGACTTACTCCTTTCAAGCAGAACATGTGCTTGATTATATGTAGCCTCACGATGTCGATTTGGCAAACAAGCTCCTGCAGGGACATGATCAGACGGCAATTAAACACTTACGGGGGGAATGAAAAGCAGAAGTGAAGTGGAAATTGGCAACAATTGCAAAAACAAAAAAAGGTTTGGACAAAAAGTTCATAGCTTTATCATCTAGCTGTGTTTGTCCCAATCCTAGGGACAAATGCAAGGATCTTTTCCTTCCATTGAACTTTATGCAAGCTACAACACTAGTAATTTTCAAATCAATTAAATTATTATTTTACCTTCACTAAAATTTCTTTGGAAGTCTTTATATCTCTAATTATAAAATGTATTGGTCGTCCTTGAACACATCGATGCCATCTCAACTCATTTATTGTGAGTACTTAATTTCTCCCTAATAATAGTAACATGTTATTTTATTTTTTAATAAGCTTACGCCACACTTTAATCAATATAGTGTGTAATACCAAAATCTTATAATTCCTTCTTTTTTCTTTCTAAACATAAATGACATATGATAATCATACGATCATCACAAGTTCCTTTCCATCAAACTCTTTAGCCTGTTTCTAATATCTTTCGTGTTTAAAAAAGGTAGCAAGTCATGAAATCACATAGGTGTCAGGTGATGTATGAATTTCACATATGCAGCAAACGACAGTAGGCTACAGATAGCATATACGGCGCCTTAAAAAGTCTTGATGGCTGATCTGCATCAATGTAGATTAAAACCAATTAAAATAAGCCCAAATTTGAACTGTGAACTTTCTGGCATGTTTTTTTTCTTGTCGTCATTGCTTCTTTCATTTTCTTATTTCCTCACGGAGCTATTCCTCTCAACTCTTGGTGACAGTTGTTATTCTCCCCTCAACACTCAACAACAATTGTGGAGATGACTGCAACAAAACTTCATAATATCTATCATTAAAACTTGACAAACAAATATGCAAGTTCAGGATAAATTTATGAAAATGATGCTTACCAATTTCCTTCCAAAAATCTGTGATGTTTGAATAATTTTGAAAGTGGAGAATCATACTCTTACCCACCTCCTCTAACTGATTTCTCTGAAAGATAAAACATCACATGTTGCATGAGGCAGAAGGAAAAGTGGAAAAGAAAAGGAATAGAAGTAATGATGTACAAAATTCAATTCAAAACATTAAATGATCGTCAGACAGAGAGAACTCAATTAACTAACTCCAGTAAGCAACCTGCAAATTTTGTTTGAGATTTTGGATTGCATCTTGCCAGATGATTCTTTCATCTTCTTGCAAAAGGTGCAAGTTTACAACAGTAAGGATATTTCAACCATGGTCTAACACTAACATATTGTTTCATACAATCCATTTCTACATTCAAGCCAGACCAATTTCTAGAACATAGAGCAGTCAAGTCCAAGTAAAAAATAGTGAATATCCTGTGTTAAAATTGGAATATAAGTAGCAAGGGAGATTAGTCAGGGTGCAGTCAGAGAGCAAGGAAGCTTGTGAGATCTTAAATGGATTAAGGAGCTGCCACAGAATCTGTGACCAGAGAGTGGAAGATATTAGAAGGTGGTTAAGAAAATATTGACAGGCATGGGTTCTCTTCAACCCTATAAGGAATAACATGGCGGTAAACTGGGTTGCCAAGCAGACCCGGACATGCTGCAGAAGGTTAATCCTAGATACCATATCGCCTGGTTTGGATAGGGCTGAGTGCTACGGCAGCGACACTGGGATAGTAGATTGAATGAATTGGAGAAGTACTAAATAAGGCTGGCATTCAGGACTCGTTACAACCAACACAAAAGTAGACTATGTTGGCATGCAATAGTGAGGAAGAGAAAATTTATTATCGAGATAATGACAAGTTGTCCAGAAAGTAAAACATTCTCAACAAACTAGAATGATACAGATGATAATAAGACATGGCATTCAAGCCAACTTATCATTGAGACAATAAAAATAAAACATAAATCTAAAACAAACTTTTAATGTATTATATGGAAGGGAAGCAATGAGAAAGGAAAAAATAAATTTGCAAAAAGGATAAAAAGATAAAGAAATTTACTCGTATATTGGAAGGATGAAAAAAAATGGAAGGGTAGCTTGTTTTATTTTTAATGTTTAATACAAAAGAAAAGTGAGAGAAAAAATATTTAAAATATAATTTGACTATTTCCACCATATCTATTAGTGAGTGTTCCTAAAACTGAAAAAGTTAAGGAAGGAAAATGTGGGTTGACAGGGGAGAATTTCTATAAGGAATTAATTCTTCTCCAATTCCATCACCCATACAACTAAAACAGTTGAAAAACTAATTAATACCCTCAAAGTCCTACTCATGACCTAATGTTTCCACCATATTCAGTAATTAATATGGTGTTTTCCTTCTATTGTAAGAAATATGTGAAATTAATTTCCATAGATTTTAATCCTAAGTTGAAAACACATACTAGAATATTTTCACAGAATTTAGTTCAAATTAACTTTCCACATGTAGAGAGTTTTCTTCCAACATGTTTTCCTTCCCTCCAATATACATCCTTAGTTTTCCACTGTCTATCTTCACCTTAGTATTGAGAAAAGGAAATATAATCTCTCCAATTTTCCCTTTTCTAATTTGTTTCCAGTTCATCCTTCCATCTTTGAATCCTTCTAATGTACCTTCCATATAAGCATACCAGTAGTGAACCATCAAGAAAATAGAAATTACCGATTCAAGCTTTTTGTCGAATACTTAAATAAACTAACCTTAATATATTCATCTATTGCTTCGAGTATCATTTCATCTTCTTCTTTAGTGAAACGTTTGCCTTGGATTGCAGGTATTTCAGAATTTCCTTCATCACCAGAATCAGTCCGATAAGTAAACACCTCAATTTCACTTGAAAAAGTGACTTTCTTTTTCTTTAGGGAAGATATATTTGAACCATTCCTAAAGCTCTTCTTGCTCGTTAAGCTACAGGCCACTGAATCATTAGCTGCACTCTCCTTCCTCACACTAGATGTCTCCTTATTTCCTTCAGCTTCCACAGCTTGAATGGGTTTTCTTATCTTCCCCTTGATCTTCAGTGGATTCATGGAATGCTTTTCTGCTTCTTGATTCTCTGCATTTCCGTCCTTCTCCTTGCTCTTCTTTCTCTTCTTGTTAATTGTTGTGGATGTAGATGGCATTTCCCTGATTTCTTGAACTTCCTTTCTGACTTCCATGCTCAATGATTGGCTCCCATTTGTACATGTTTCATGTGAATTCTCTTTACTCTCACAGGCGTCAAGTGTCCTCTTTGCTTTCGTTTTTACTTTATTCACTGAAATGTGAAGTTTATCACCATTTGTTGAGACATCATTTTCAACAACCATTTTTCTTTGAACTTCCAAGGTTTGAAGGACAAGATGCTTAGGATTCTCAAGTTTCTTATCATTTTTGTTCCTTTTCACCTTCACCTTTTCTATTTTTCCTTTACCATTCTCACAAACAGTATTATTATCTGCATCAGCAACCTTTCCAGATGTTTTGTTTTCATCCCCAGAAACTTCACCCGGAGTAGCCCCTGAAGAAAGGTCACTGATTTCCAATACATTATCCTTCTTTCTCTTTTTCGTATCGGCATCTACATTCAAGTTCACTAAATCACCATCTCCCTGCTTTCTCTTCCTGTTTTTCGCTCCTTTTGGTGCCTCATTACCTCCTTCATCACCATCTCTATCTTTCCTTCTCTTCTTCTTGCCATCTTGACTGCCATGCTGTTCCAGTTCTGCATCTGTCTCCAATTTACCATCAGAAATCCCTCGAACTTCCTCAATCTCAAGATTCTTAGTTTTCTTCTTCTTATGCTTCTTCAAAGCTACTTGATTTCCCTCCAAGGAAGTGCTTGAACTCTCTTCCACAATATTACTGCTCGTTCCATCCATCCTGGGATTCCATTCCTGCTGCCTTTTCTTCTTCTCTTTCTTCTTCTCGTCTTCACTCATTTCTCCTCCTGCTTCTTGCATAGTTAGATCGAGCAATTCATCTCCAATCTAGATAGGTCCGATTCTGAAAAAAATAAGGAATTTTTCAGGGAAGAAAACTGAATTCAGTGGCGGCGACGAAGATCGTCAATTGAAGGTATAACTTTCGAGACTAGGGTTCAGACGGAAAGTGTTTTGCTCCAGAAACCTGGATACTGGCGGCCGTTGCGATGAATCAGGACACGAGAGACAGAAGACCTTCACGGCGTTCGCGAAGACGAGCGCGCGTACTGGAAACCCACAAGCACGAATTGAGAGCTGCGGCCCCGGCGACGGAGACGACGAGGCGTCGTTGTTATGCTTCTGCGGCGAAGGCTCCGCGGTGCGAAAGAGGAAGGAGGTCGCCGGCCGGCGCACGGAGTCGCGGTCGGAGGCGATGGGCCGGGCAAGCAGACGGCGAACGAGAAGGAAGCGGATCGGGTGGGTGATTAGCTTAATATTTTATGGTTCGAATTCGGGTATTTTTTTCGAATATGTCGATTTTCGGTCTGATTCAAATTCGAACGGAATCCAAATTCCATCTCAAATCAATACATAAAATTAAAAAAATCAATTATAATAATTTTAGGAGAGAATTTCATTTTACTCTCGTAATTTTTCGAAATGCCCCAAAACCTAAGAGTAAAAATCTATTCTTATATAGAAATCATCAATATAAAGAAGTAAGGTCAAAAAATTGATAGATCAGGCCTTGTTTATGACATGAGGAGGCCAAGAAACTTTAGGCTGCTTGATGATAATTTTTTACGAGTCTACCCCTGGGAAGAAATTAACATCATCTAATTCTTCTTCTTTTTTTTTTCTATTATTACTATTAGGGAAAACAATTCTTAGGTATGAAACATATCTTTATAATTTGTTTCCTTGTGATATAATTAAGGGATGACAGTAATTTTGAATTGAATTTTGGAAAAAATTATACATCATTTAGATTTCAACAACTAAAACTTTCAGATAGATAAAAGTTTTGCTTACGCCGTCAATCATATATATTCTCACAAGAGTGACAAAATTCCTTTTTATTGAAAATCAGCAAGTACCTTGGAAGATATTGATTTAATGTCTCTTGAATTATGGTGGTGTTGGAAAAAAGAGTCTATTTTATTATTAATAGTAATTTTGTTTGTAATTCTTATATTGATTAGAACTGGTTGAATATGATGTATCGATATCCAAATCTTATATAATATATTGTATTAAAAATTTTGATATATAAAAAAGTCATAATGATATCATACTAAAATTTTAGTATATCAAAATTTTAATATATCGATTTCTGATATGATATAAATTTTATATCGTTGATATTTAAATTTTGATATCGATATAATATATAGAAGAATTATTAAATTGATGATATAATATCAAAAATTTTCGGAGTTATTAAAAGTGAAAATTAAAGAAAAAGTTTATAATTGGATTGTTATATATGTTTTAATTCTAAGTTGATCGAAAATACTGATAATATTACAATAATAATATAGTTAGGATTGTAATTAGGAACATTAAGATTTCAAATCTCACGGTGTATAATAATGGGAATTTCAGATTGCACTTATAAATTAAAACAAAATATTTGGCCATTGTAAAAAAATTATTTATATACGTTTTTATTTTTTTATTT
Source organism: Hedychium gardnerianum (assembly GCA_038050645.1). Taxonomy (NCBI): domain Eukaryota; kingdom Viridiplantae; phylum Streptophyta; class Magnoliopsida; order Zingiberales; family Zingiberaceae; genus Hedychium; species Hedychium gardnerianum. The sequence goes on from JBBUKS010000065.1 coordinate 4,658,189, forward strand.
AAAAAATTATTTTTTATTAATTAATACACATATAAATATTCACGTGAATTTAAACGTTAATATATATCATTTCTTTAAATAATATATCATATACTCATTATATTAATATCTCTCTTATTAACATATATTTATATTCATTTTAACATTAATATTTATTATTTATAAGTCTCACTCTACTTATTCATTTTTATTCTTTATATTTAAAATTTATTTTCTTATTTTCTTATTTTATTTTTATAAAATTCGTTCATTAACATCGTTCAAAAAATTAAACATGATTAATATGTGAGAGTTATAATATTTATTCATATTAATTTATAATATTATTTAAATATTATAATACTCATATTTTAATATCAACGTAGATGCATTGATAAAAAATATTTAGAATAATAATTTAAAATTAAAAAAACATTATTTTTCATATACAATTTTGCAATATTAAATTTTATGCTCCTAGCACTTTTTTAAAAGATAGAATTGGATTTGCAATTTTTTAAAGATTTGTAAATTACATTATTAATATTAATTTATAATAATTTTTTAATTATTTTAATAATTAATTCATGAATTACACTTAATTTAGTATTTTGATAAAATTTATTTTAATTTTAAGAAATTAAAATTAA
>JBBUKS010000065.1:4661659-4680563 GCA_038050645.1 Hedychium gardnerianum
CCTAGGCCCTCATGGTTTTGCTCTTGGGCTCTACCCAAAAGGCCTCATACCAATGGAGAGATCTTTCCCTTATAAACTCATGATCTTTCCCATGTATTTTCAACGTGGGACTTTGTTTGCAACCTTGCAACCCCAACATATGTAACTGCTACAATATATGTAACAGCTACAATTATGTAGTAAACTTCCGAAAGTCATACCTTCGAAAGTTATAACATTCAAAAGGTTGCTACATGATTGTAGTAGTTATACATATTGTAGCAACTATATAGTTGTAACAGCTATAGTTGCTACACAGTGGTAGCAGCTACGAAATCATAGTTACTACAATTGTGTAGCTACTGTAATTGTGTAGCAAACTTCCGAAAGTTATAACTTTTGATTCAAATATCAAAATGAGACGATTTTTTTTTTAATTGAAGATCGTTCCGATTTCTATAATTTTAAAAAAAATTGTCTCATTTTGATATCTAAATCAAAAGTTATGACATTCAAAAGTTTGTTACATAATTATAGCAGCTACACATGTTGTAGCAGCTACATAGTTATAGCAGCTATGGTTTCGTAGCTGCTACAACTGTGTAACTATTATAATTGTGTAGTAAATTTCTGAAAGTAATAACTTTTGACTCGGATATCAAAATGAGACGATCTTTTTTTTTGAATCGAAACTCGTTCAGAAATATATAATTAAAAAAAAAGATTATCTCATTATAATATCTAAATTAAAAATTATGACTTTCGAAAGGTTACTATGTAGTTGTAGCATCTATATAGTTGTAGCAGTTACACATATTGTAGCAGCTATGATTTTGTAGTTGCTATAACTATGTAGCAGTTATAGTTTCGTAACTGCTATAATATGAAAAATAATTTTAGTTATAACAGTTACGAAATTATAACTTTTATAATTATATAAGAGATAATATATGTGTCATATGTATGCATGCGTTATAGAAAAAAATAATTTTATTTTAATTTTTAAAAAATATATTATATGTAAATGATAGAAGAAAAATTATTTTAATTCACGTATCGAGATGCTCTCCAATATAGATCTTTATTTTGTCTTTTTTTCCGTTTTCCCCCTTCAAAGTTCAATCCACTCTAGCTTCTCTCCCATTCCATTCCACTCCATGGCGGATAAGTTCTCCCTCTCCCTCCCCGTCCCACTCCGACTGCCCACCCCTCCGCCTTCCAACCCTAAACCCCTCTTCCCCGAATCCCTTCCTCCTCCACCGACTTCCCCCCTCACTCCTCTCCTCCATCACCACCTCCTCCAACCCCAAACCTCAAACCCCAACCCTAACCTCAACCCCTCTACCTCCCTCCGCCATCCTCGCCTCGCCTCCTCCCGCAAACCTCCCCTCGGCAAGTCCCACGACCCCAACCGCGGCCGCCCGTGGTCCGTACACCCCAACTCCTCTCGACGCACCCACCGCATCCTCCACTCCCTCCTACACTCGCCCTCCCACCCGCCCCCCGATCTCGATGACCTCCTTCGCCCCCTCTCCCCCTCCCTTGATCCCGACTCCCCTCTCCATCCCTTCCTCACTGATATCCTCGCCCTCGTCGAGGGCCTCGACTTCCACCACCACACCGACACTGCCCTCGCTGTCTTCGACTGGGCTCGCTGCACGCTCGGTGACCACCGCCTCTTCTCCTTTTCCTCTTCTGGAGGTACTGGTAGCCCCCTGTTCCCCGTCGTCGTCTGCATCCTCGGCCGCCAGGACCGCCTCGATGATGCCGCCGCCCTTCTCCAGTGCCTCCGGGAACACGGCTCCTCCCCCGACGTCTTCACCTTCACCTCGCTGATCACAGCCTATACCCGCAAGGAAAGGTACCGGGAAGCGCTCGCTGTTTACAGCTACATGCAGGCCGATGGCTGCCAGCCCACCATCGTCACCTACAACGTCGTCCTCAACGTGTACAGCAACCTGTTCGTGCCGTGGTCCAAGGTCACTGCGTTAGTAGATGCCATGATAGCGGATGGGATTTCGCCAGATAGGTACACCTATAACACTCTCATCAGCTGCTGCCGTCGTGGATCTCTATTCGAGGAGGCAACCGAGATTGTTAGAGAGATGAAAGCCAGAGGCGTGGCTCCTGATAATGTCACCTACAATGCGCTTCTTGACGTCTATGGGAAGTCTCGGAAACATTCAGAGGCATTGGGTGTGCTTCAGGAGATGGAAGCGAATGGATTCTGCCCCAGCATCGTTACCTATAACTCTTTGATCTCTTCATTCGCAAAAGATGGAATCTTGGACAAAGCAATGGATCTCAAGGAGAAGATGGAGGAGAAAGGGATAAAACCTGATGTTTTCACCTACACAACTTTAATTTCTGGGTTTGAGAAAGCCGGTAAGGATGAGCTTGCGTTGAGGATGTTCGAAGAAATGGAGAGCAAGGGTTGCAAGCCAAACTTGTGCACCTTCAATGCTCTAATAAAGATGCATGGTAATCGTGGAAGATTCACGGAGATGATGAGGGTCTTCGAGGAGATGAGATCCAGCAGGTTCAAGCCAGATATTGTAACTTGGAACTCACTGTTGGCAGTCTTTGGACAAAATGGCATGGACTCAGAGGTCTCTGGAATTTTCAAGGAGATGAAAAAAGCAGGGTTTGTCCCTGAGAGGGATACATACAACACCTTGATCAGTGCTTACAGTCGATGCGGCTCATTTGACCAAGCTATAGAGATCTATAAGAGGATGGTTGCTGCTGGGATTGGACCTGATCTTTCAACTTACAATGCTGTACTAGCTGCACTTGCTCGAGGAGGGCTTTGGGAACAAGCAGAAAAGATGCTTGCAGAGATGAAGGATGGGCGTTGCAAACCTAATGAACTCACATATTGTTCATTGCTCCATGCTTATGCCAACGGGAAAGCGATAAATAGAATGCGAGCTTTATCAGAAGACATATACTCGAGGAAGATTATTCTGCCACACAACATGCTCTTAAAAACACTGGTTTTGGTAAACAGCAAGAGTCATCTTCTAGCTGAAACAGAGCGAGCTTTTGCAGAGCTGAAGAAGGGAGGATGTTCTCCTGATATCACCACATTGAATGCCATGGTCTCAATCTATGGAAGAAGGCAAATGGTTTCAAAAGTAGATGAGATACTCAAATACATGAGATCCAGTGGCGTTACCCCAAGTTTGACAACCTACAATAGTTTGATTAACATGTGCAGCAAGCTAGGAGACTGTGAGAGAAGTGAAAAAATTCTTAATGAAATCAAGATGAAAGTTGGACGACCTGATCTTTATTCTTATAACACTGTCATTTATGCTTATGGCAGGCAAGGCCGCATGAAAGATGCATCAAGGATATACACACAATTGCAGACTTCTGGTCTGAGGCCTGACATTGTAACTTACAATACCTTTGTTACAAGTTATGTAGCCAACTCAATGTTTGTAGAAGCTATTGATCTAGTTCGTTACATGATGAAGAGTGATTGCAAACCAAATGAGAATACCTACAATTCTATTATAGATGGGTACTGCAAGCAGGGTCAGAAGGATGAAGCATGTGCTTTCATATCCAAACTTCAGCAAATTAGTGGAATCTCTAAAGATGAGCAACAAAGGTTATTGGAAAGAATTGCAAAACGTACTTTGTAAATCTGGAGGAAATATAGGGTTGAACGAAACAGAGTCAGTTTCTCCAATGGTGAATATTCAGCATTTCGAAATCAAGATGAGCTATCTCAGTTATCTTCAACTTACTAGCTTCTTAATTCTGGGGAGAATTGTTTGTGTAATTAACCAAGTGCCGTTTTGTTCTCTGAAGAATGAACCCAGAATGGCCATTTCCCATGTTAATACAAAGTCATCCTCTGTAAGCTATTTTTTATGTCTCTTTATTATCTGAGGCCATTTTTTAACACTCCTTACTCCAAGTTTTTATACTGAATGATATGGGTATATTGAAATGTAAACTTTTCACAAACTAGCAATTTACTATTTTTTTTTCCTGGTATCTCTATGCTTGATATTTACCCTGGTTGCTAAAGTAACATAATATTAAGGTCTTGTATTCCATGCTGATATTTCTTAGAATTTCAAGTGATTCATTGAATTGTGTACTGTGGATCAAGGTGAAAACAGACAATGTGTACCCAATTCCTCTACATGTCAAGTTGTTTTTCTATAAGAAATTACCAGTGGAACTAAATCCATTAGCTTTCACTAGGCTATTGAGTAAAATTCATAATTGTAATCTGTTGGCATATGGTTTCTCTAACAATTGCTGATGTTCATCTACTGTTCTTTTCTTTATTCATGCTATTTAATTTTGATGACCAGTAAATTAGAAGGTCCATATGAATCGGTCTTTGATTCCATTTAGGGAGAGAGGAAGAAGAGAGAAGGAAGAGGAAGAAGAGAGAAGAAAGTGGCAGAATGGAGAAAGAAAAGGGAGATGGCAAGTTGCATTATGAAGGATAGAGGGATAGCAAAGAGGAAGAAGGAGAGAGAGAAAAGGGGAAGAGTGGGAGGGAGGAGGAATAGGAAGGGTGATGCAACGGCAGTAATATAATGTGTAATCAAGGAATTTAACCCAGTGTGTTGATGATTTTGTGTCTTAACAGGCAATCTCATGAAATAGGAAAAGAATCTCCGATTTAAAAGTTGCATTATTGCTTGAAATGAAAATGAGAGGTTTCTTTATAGGCCTAACAATTACCAATAACCTAATCTAATTAAAGCTTACGCAAAATTGATTAAGATTAGTAGAAGGTGAAAAAATAGAAACAATAAGCTTATTGTTAAGTAGAAATATAATAGTTTTTTTTTATGAAAAGGATAAAGGGAAATACAACTGCTACATCATTCAGCACTAAGTTTAGACAAAGATAGCTTGGTAATTAGTTCAGCTAGCACATATGGCTAAAAATATACATTAAATGTTTCGCTGATCATAACTAGAAGTTGCCATACCAAAACAAATTAGACCAGTTTGGTATCAACTAGGCGGCTTTCTGATTTTTGCTATTGAACAGTTAATCTATTTGTTTTAGCCTCTTCTTCTGTTGAAGATAGAAGCTTTTGTATCTGGTAGAGGTTCTCAACAGCCGTGCTTCAATGATAGAATAACCAAATATTGATCAAGCAGCAACATGTCTCTGCTGGTTGAAGCTATGTAATATGCCTTAAGCCTTACTATTCAGCAACCTTGATAGACTGTGTTGAACCATGTTCTGAATAGGCCCTAACTGACATAGAAGTCATACCATTGGTAAAAAGAAGACTTCATACTTGCTTCTAGAGATGGCTCATTGCTCTTCTGATAACCTTACATCCTTGAAGCATGATTTCACACATCCTGGAACAAATGTAGTGTTGTTTTACACAATATTTCAAGGGGAAAAAAATCAAAAGCGTTCTGGTATTTTCATTATCGTCAAAAAGGCATCCCATTTAAAAAAATATATATTAAAAGGGCATTTCAGCGTATTTTTTTTATCTCGAAGATACCTTCATTATAGTGTTATAGCAATTATGACCATGGCTATTAAAGTAAATTGGCTTAATTTTTCTTTTTGTTCAATTTGATCAAAATTGTTACACATGAAGTATGGTTATATCAAAATAATCTTTACCAACTTGATAAAAATTACTCAAATTTATTAAAATCGCTTTAATTTATTCAAACAGCTTACACTATTATATCAGTTTTCTAATCGTTAGTATTACGATAGTTGCTACAACTTCTAGTAACTTTGGACATGTGTTACAACATGGAGCAAGTCGTAAAAGCTATGCTCATACCTATTATGATTATAGTAGTTAATTATAATAATTATGGTCATAGTTGTTATGATTGTAGCAACAATAATCATAGCTGTTAGTAGCTATGGTCGTAGTTATTATAAATTATAGCAGTTATGATTGTAGTTATAAGTTGTAATAATTATGATCACAGCTACAATAGTATTTAGTTATTTTGATAAAGTTGGAATTATTTTAATCAAGTTTAAACAACATCAACTAAGTAAATAATATTTTGATATATGTAATTTTGACTAAGTTAAAACAATTTTATAGTTATTATAATAATATTGAAATAAGAATATTTTTAAAAAGAAAAATAGGATAGATGCACTTTAATATGTTTTTAAAATGAAATATATGATAATGAGAATAAAGGATGGGATGTCTTTTGATTTTTGCCAATATATCAATTTTATAAACTTGGGCTTGCATTGCATCTTTTGGTGTTAATCTTCTTGTGTCATTCTGCCATGCATTGATTATGACTTTGCCGGTGGCAAATTAGTTCCAAATAAACCTGAAAGACTAAAAGTTTTGCTATTAAGACTATTCCTTGATAAGTACTTTAAATATTGTATTGACACGATAACATTATTAAAGTCATGAATTCGAATCTCATAAATAGTTTCTTGTAAAATAAAATAAAGTTATATATAATAAAAAAAAATTCCCAATCTCACATTGATAGCAATTTTGTGTACCGGATTATTTTTTTATTTTACCTCTGCATTTTAAGATCCTTCCGAAAATGACCTTTTTGTTTTTTTTTGCTAACTCTCAATGGATCTAATAGCGATGTGCATATAATATAATATATTGTAAGATTTTCAAATTAGCTTGCACTAAAACTTAAAGATATTTAACATTTTGAGCTTGCCAACAGTATCAGAAGCAAATATCAAGATTATTTTACCTAAAAATGAATTTTGATAAAGTATTTTTTTATTGTAAATTAAGTTGTAAATCTACTCGTGGTGGAATTTTTGATGGCATTGACTGATTTTCAAATTAACTTGCAGTTAAAAAATTAAAGTCTTTTAAAAATCTATTAGAAAGATATCAATTTTTTTTTCTAAAAAATTTATTTTAATTAAAAATTTCAACATAAGATTTGTAAATTAGCTTGCGAGTGTTCTATGCTGAATTTGTCAATTTATTAAATTATCTTGCAATCTAAAATATAAAGTTTTTTTTCAAAATTTTTAAGCTTTTAAAGAATGCTAAAGGAATATATTTGATTTTTTCAAAACAAGCATTTTTGCTAATTTTTTTATAGAATCAATAGAACGCCCTTTTGTATTGGAATCATCAAAAACGACACTTTTATTTCATTAATCTATTAAGATTTGAATATATATTTAAAAAAAAATTATCATTGATTTCATGAGATTGAATGAATTGTAATCCTAATCTATAGAGATTAATTTATAATTAGATTATATGCTTGATTAAAGTAATTTTTCTTATTTTTTTAGTTGACATGCTTGTATATAAATAGTATATCTTCTATGAATGAAGATAAGAAAAGTTTTATCTCTATTTTTTCACATGGTATCCCAAGATTGATCTTGGGATTGTCCAATTATTTTTTCATTTTTTTTTGAGGTTTCAATTAATTAATCATGTCGAAAATAACCGAAAATAGCTCAACATTGATATGCACTCAACAAATCAACCAACTCTCATTTCAGCGGGTGATTTACATAACATTCAAACTATATATCGACTGAATGGAAAGAATTATTTGAATTGGTCATAACTTGTTTGCATAACCTTAAAGGGAAGAGACAAGTTAAGTCATATACTTGAGACATGACCTGATTCAAAAGATCCCAAGTTTGCTACGTGGGATGAAGTAGATTCATTAGTGATATATATCATGGTTGTGGAATTCGATGATTCCAGAAATAAGTGACACATGCATGTTCCTTGGGGCAACCAAGAAAATTTAGGATACCATCAAGCAAACATATTCCAAAGTTCGTGATGCAGTCCAAATTTATGAGATTAAGATCAAAATCTCAACCACAAAATAAGGAACTTGTACAATCACTGAGTACTTTAACCTCTTGCAAGGCTTATGGCAAGAATTGAATAACTATCAGTGTATCGAAATGAAGTGTGGGACTGATGCAGTCATCCTTAAGTGATTGTTGAAAAGAAATGTATTTATGATTTTCTTGTTGGCATTAATGTTAAATTTGATGCAGATATAGATCTTGGGAAAAGAAGACTTACCGTCTCTAAATGAGACCATCTCCATCATCCGCACTAAAGAAGGGAGGAGTGTTATGCTTGAAGATCAGGCCTCTAATGGGCCAGCCCTTGTGACAAAATCTATCACTTCACAACCTCCAGAAGAAATCAATAAGCTAGCATACTTCTCAAAGGTTTTTTTCAAGTAGTCAAAGGAATCTCTTTGGTGCAATTATTGCAAACAAGTTGGTCATACCAAGAAGACTTATTGGAAACTAAATGGGAGACCTCCAAACATCCAGCAAAACTAAAAATGAACAAGGACAAGCACATACTGCTAATAGTCATCCAAGTGGGAAGAAACTCAAATTCTGGGTTAAGCAAAGAAGATATTGAGAAGTTTAAGAATTTCTTGGGAACACTTGAAGCACCATCTATAGCAGGTATATGTTCGTTGGGTTTTTCAGGTATTTCTTCTACCTCTTGTTATCCTAATGCTTCAAATTTAAGCACATGGGTGATTGATTCGGGAGCCACTGACCATATGACCTATTCTTCTAAAAAATTCATTACCTATACCCCATGTTCTAGCCAAAAGAATATCACAGTACACAATGGATCCACTATCACTGTTTGTAGGCCAGGGTGATGTTTATATAAATGATAATCTCACTCTAAAAAATGTTCTTCTTGTTCCCAAACTCCTTACCAATTTAGTCTTTATCAAAAGGTTCACTAAAGATTCTAATTATACTGTACTCTTCTACTCATCTCATTATAGGTTTCAGGAACTGGGAATGAAGAGAAAGATTGGACATGCTAGTGAAAGAGAAGGTCTTTACCATCTGGAAGAAAACAGTAGAAGTACTAGAGTTGCGAGTTCCTTTACTTTATCTTTTTTGTCCACCATTTTCAATAAAGATAAAATTTAGCTTTATCATCGTCGTATAGGTCATCCATCAATTTATGTTCTTAAGTTTATGTTCCCATCCTTGGTTAACAAGTCTTTGTTTAAGAATTTTCATTGTATTGATTGTGAGCTTGCTAAACACAAGCGCTCTTCCTTTCCAATGAATAATACAAAGGCATTTGTTCCTTTTTCACTTATTCATAGTGACCTTTGGGGACCCTCCACAGTACCTAACATTTATGAGGCAAGATGGTTTGTTTCTTTCATTGATGATTGTACTCGAGTGACTTGGATATACCTAAGGAAAAATAAACCTAATGTAAGCACTATCTTTTAGAATTTTTATCACATGGTCAAAACTCAATTTGATGTTGGAATCAAAAGAATTCGTTTGGATAATGCTAGGGAGTACTTCAATCAAACACTCACTCCTTTATTTCAAAAACACGGAATCATTCATGAATTCTCATGTGTTCACATCCCTCAACAAAATAGGATAGTTGAACAAAAGAATGACCATCTTCTTTCTATCATAGGAGCATCCTTTTTTCATAAAAATGTCCCTAAACATTTTTGGGGAGAAGTTGTTCTTACATCAGCCTATCTCATAAATCGAGTCCTAACAAAGATCCTTGAGCTCAAAAGTCCTTTGGGAATTCTCACTAAATTCTTCTCTAACTTTACAGTTTCAAACAATCTTATCCCTCAGATCTTTGGCTATGTTGCCTTTGTCCATATTCATCTGCATAATAGGGGAAAACTTGACCCAAGAGCTCTTAAATGTGTATTCATTGGCTATTCTTCCACTCAAAAGGGGTACACATGTTCCATCCCCCAATTTTTTTTTTGTATCTAATGTTACCTTCGATGAAGCAACATCCTATTTCCTTAATTCCTATCTTCAGGGGGAGAATTTGAGTAAAGATAGAGCAAAAGATCAGTTTTTTCTCAAGTTTTCGAGTCAATCTAGTTCTACCACTATGGAACCATGATCTACTATTAGTGATTTAAATCCTACCCATCTATCCAGCTCACATGAAATGATCAAGGAACAAGAAAATCAAGACACCACTACACCTCCACTGAAATTTTATTCTAGAAGACCGAAGCTCAATACTTTTCACTAAGGATGTTCAATCGTCACCTGTTCATGCTACATTTCAACCACCTAGCCATCATGTTTAAACTCCTGAGATTATTATGGACTCAATTGAAGAAAAAGCTCCAAGCCATAAGGAATCAAACCATGGCACCACAGAGCCAAATGATTGGGATATACCTATAGCACTAAGAAAGGGAATTAGAGTTTGCAACAAACATCCTTTGCATTCATTCTTGTCTTACCAAAACTTATCCCAAAATCATTGAGCCTTACTTACCAATTTACATTTTATTCCCAATCCAAAAAAATTTAACTAAAGCATTAGGGAACAAGTGGGAAAATGTCATGAAAGTGGAGATGGAAGTGTTGGGAGCACCAGAAAATCAAACCTGAATTTTGATGTTAGCAAAGGTTCAAAGTTAAGCTTATTTGTGGTCTAACGAGGTTGATTAAGTGTGTAGGTAGTTCAACCAAAAAGTCCTAGTAAGACTAGGTAAGTGAAATTCTTAGTGAAACTAGGCAAGGGAAAGTCCTAGTAGGTTAGTTAGATTGGATACTAGGTAACTAGAAATCTTAGTAAGTCAGCTAGATCGGATACTAGGAAGAAGACTTGGCAGATCAAAAATAGAAAGAGGGAAGTCTAGATGGGTCAGTGGACTGGATGTCTAGCAGGTTCATGGGTCAATGAGGATCAGACATTGATGTGGTGGAAATCGCAAGTGTACAATTATGTTGTCAAGTAATAAAAAGATCGAATTTATATGGAATAGTGGTCAAGTGATAGTATACTAAGTAAATTCAATTGTCTAGACTAATCATGGGTTTGATTGGTTTAAGAACTAAAGGATCAAGGAAAGAAAACATAAAATCAAGTGAAGATAGAGTGAGAACTCAGTTGAAGGAAAGAAAGAAGAGAAAGAAAGAGTGATCCAAGAGAGAATTTGTGAAAAAAGTGATTCTAAGACTTCAATTTCAACTAAATGATTGTAAACTCTGAATCTATGTTTGATTTCCTCTCCTCAATGATGATTTATATAGGTAGATTATCATATGTATCTGATGTAAACTTTTGGTACTATACCGGCGTTTCAATTCCAATTGTCCTCTACTCTCAAAGCGACAAAATTTAGAGGTTGCTTTCTCTAGGAGATCCCTGTCACATGATCCCACAACCCCCGAGATGCCTACTCTTACTATATGACTATGAATTAGAACTGATCGATTAGGATCTAAGACAATCTATTACTCCTCGTGGCATACCAAGCTACTTTCGTAGATGACTCTCTACGTCTCAGGATTCTACGGGTCGCAGGATTGGATTCTCCTTTCGATCATTCCCCAAATCCTCACGGGATACGAATCTTGTAGGGTTAGCATCAATATCTTGTTAAATCAGTAGATCCGGACCACAATCACACATATCATTGAAAAAGAATAATTCAAACTCTATAGATTAAACAAGTTAGGTTGACATATCAATAAGGCTACTTTCTAATCATAGAATCAAGAGTCTACTCCATAGAATCAGAGTTACAACCAGAAAATATAAGGAAAACAAGTTGAAATCAAGATAATTTAGAAAAGAGAAAGAAAAACTTAGTCTTAATGTGATGACTTGTCTTTGGTTGCTCTACGATCAAAAATCAAGGCATTGAGCGTCGAAATCTCCTTGAATCTCTCCTCCACAGTCTTTTTGGAGCCCTTGGATGGCACCCAATCGGAATCCCCTCCTTAGATCTGAAATTTGGCTTAAATAGGAGATCTCTAGATGCCCGACACGTGTCATGCTCGCCGGCACTGCCCCCCCCCCTCCCCGTGTCGGGCGATGTGGCTGCTGGCGGGCGTCGACATGAACCGTGTCGGGTGGCACAGCCCCCCATGGCGGAGATCTGCAATTCTGCAGGTCTATGGCATGGCTCGTGCCGGCTGGCACAGGCTCCCCGCGACGAACACTGTATCTACTAGAAAATCGAGCACGATCCATGTTGGTTGGCACGGGCCACCCATAGTGAACATTGGATGAGTCTATGTCTTCAGCATGGCCCGTGACAGTTAGCACGGCCCCCTATGTTGAACATTGTGAACTCCTAGAGATTAGGCATGGCCCGTGTCGGCTGGCACAGATGGTCCGTGGCGGCTAGCATGGGCGGTCCGTGGCGGGCACTGATAAGGTCTGAAGATTGAGCACGGGTCGTGCCGACTGGCATGACCCCCCCCCCCCTCGCGTGGAGCACTGTGAGTTTCAAATTCTTGGCACGACCCCTCCATTATGGCTCCGAATCTCCTTTATAAAATTATATCTGAATCTCTTTTTGGCTCCTTTTCGTGCCTTACCAAAGAAAATGCACAAGAGTATCTCTCCGAACTAGAATAGTATCAAAATGAAGATAAACAAGTGAAAACATGGAATAAACACTCAATACATGGGATAAAAAATGTGTTAAACTATGCAAAAAATTCTATATGAAATACACACATCAGACATCGAAAGGAAGTCCTGGGTCAGAGGATTGAATGAAGAGCAGGAAGTCCAAATAGGTCTGAAGGACTAAATGTTTGGCAAGTCAGGTAAACTCTCCTGAGTGGAGATATTCTTTCGAAAGGAAGAATGGTGAGGATGTATTCTCGTTGAGGGAACAGTAAGCGTCAATCTGACTGAAGGGTTTCACTAGAAATCCTAAGTCGAGATCGGGATAGGTGTAACTGTCCAACTTACTCATATTATATTATTGTGCTAACTCTATGGTGTAGGGACTTGAGATCGGTAAAGTGGCTAGAATTAGCGTACTCCTAGCGACTGGATAGGATACAGCCGACCGGAGGTCCAGGTGACCTAAAGGTATCAAGGTGACCAACGAAGGATAAGTCGCAACGGATTCAGATTGGATGAGGCCTAGCTATACGAGCGACTGGAGGCTATACGGGCGACCGAAGAGGACTATAAAAGAAACTGCGAACAACATGCTCAAAACGATACTTGCGATCAACTCTTCCATCATCCTCTTGCTCCCGCATCACTCCAGAAATGCTGACGCTATGCTGGGACATTGCTCCGACAACCACGCTCAACCTCAGATCCTTAAAGTTGTCAGTATTCTTGTTTCTTTCGTCTTTTCGTGCTTTAATTTGTAAGGAACAGTAAACGTGTTACAGTTCCTCTGTTTTTGTAAAAGATGAATCTTTGCCTCCGAATCGTTATTCAGAGGAGGAGATTTTTAATGGATTGCCCATCGAAAGTGGTATTGCGGGCCTTAGACTAGCAACGCATGCTATAAACCAAGTAAAAAATTAAACGTGTCATTTGTGTTTGTTCTTCTTTTCTATTTCTGTTGCGTACTTCGAAAAACATGAAAAAAATGACACGCGCTATTCACCCCTCCCTCTAGCACTCTTTCGATCCTACAGGAAGCCTTGGAGAGAAATAAAACTTGGGAATTGGTTAAGATGCCGAAGGGAAGAAATTGGTTGGATGTAGATGGGTGTTCACAGTTAAATACAAGTCAAATGGTTCATTGGAAAGATATAAAGCGCATTTGGTTGCAAAAGGATATACCCAAACCTATGACATAGATTACATGGAAGCATTTGCTCTAGTTGCAAAAATGAATACAGTCTTAGTACTTTTGTCATTGACAGCTAATTTTGGATGGAACTTGTAGCAGTTTGATGTAAAAAAAAGTTTTTTTACATGGTGATCTCAAGGAGAAAATTTATATAGAAATTCTCTCGGGATTTAAATCAAAAGTTGGGATGGTTTGCAAATTAAACAAGGCATTGTATGGACTCAAGCAGTCTCTAAGGGCTTGGTTTGGAAGATTTACAAAAGCAATGATCTCGTCGGGTTGTAAGCAATGTCAAGGGGATCATATACTATTTGTGTGACATAAATTCAGGGAAGCAACTACATTGTTAGTTTACGTGGACAATATTGTAGTAACAAGGAGTGATGTCAAAAAAAATACAAAGATTAAAGTCGTGCTTAGAAAATAAATTTGATATTAAGAAGCTTGATAGATTGAAATGTTTCTTAGGATTAAAGTTGAAATAAGAAATTTTTATATCATAATAGAAATATACTTTAGATTTGTTGAATGAAATATTTCTTTGGATTCAGGAATTAATAAACACATGTTTAATAAAAAATAATAGCCATGTGCATAGAATATAATATATTGTAAGATTTTTAAATTAGCTTGCACTAAAAATTAAAGATTTTTAACATTTTGAGTTTGGCAACATTATCAGAAGTAAATATCAAGATTATTTTGCCTAAAAATATATTTTGATAAAGTATTTTTTTATTATAAATTAAGTATAAATCTACTTGTGGTGGAATTTTTGATGGCACCGACTGATTTTCAAATTAACTTGCAGTTAACAAATTAAAGTTTTTTAAAAATCTATTAGAAAGACATCAATTGTTTTCTAAAAAGTTTATTTTAATTAAAAAATTTAACGCAAGATGATTTGTAAATTAGTTTGCCAGCCTTCTATGCTAAATTTGTCAATTTATAAATTATCTTGCAATCTAAAATATAATTATTATTTTTTCAATTTTAAACTTTTTAAGAATGCTAAAGGAATATATTTGATTTTTTCAAAGCAAACATTTTTGCTATTTTTTTTTTTATAGAATCAATAGAGCGCCCCTTTCATATTGGAATAGTCAAAACACACTTCTTCTTCATTAAAATAACACTCCATCGTATTTTTATTATTTGAATTACCCCTCCTTATTAGGCCAGTCTGAAAGTTGGTAAGCACTCAGGTCAATATCACATTATAGTATCTATAAATCATAGCCCATACAATAGGGGGGTCGCGAACAGCTTGGCCATGGCCGGCCAAGCTCACGGCTAGAGGGCACGAGTAGTTTGGTCATGGCTAGGGTTGAGGTCACGAGCACAATGCAAGGTCAGTCGTGTCGGCCTCGTGAGCACAGCACAATGATCGGCCACGTCAGCCTCGCAAGCACAGCGACCGCTCGCCCAATGTCGCAGCTAGAGATGGGATGGGAGGGGAGAGCTGGATTATCTGGGTGCTAGAGAGGAGATCGTGCACGTGTCGAAGAGGAGGATGCCAGAGATCGATCGAAAGGGAGAACGTGGGAGAAGAAAAAATATCGAGGAACCCTAATTTTATTCAAGATCAACAACGAAATATAATTGTTGTCACTAAATAGCTAAATTAGCGATAAAAATTTATTTCCATCGCTAACGTGAGTAACAAGGAAACCGTGCAAAGGAATGAAATTTGAAAATAGTGATAGAAAATAATTTCATCACTAATTTAGCAACGGCAATAATTTTCTATCGCTAAATTAGCGATGATAATAATTTTTTATCGCTAATGTGAGTAATGAGAAAACCATGCAGGGAAAGAAAATTGAGAATAAAATTCAAAAATAACGATGGATTAAATTTCCGCTACTTATTTCACTATAATAATGATGAAAATTTAAATTTATCATTAATAAATGATGAAACTTTAATTCCATCATTAATAAGTAACAAATTTAAATTTTCTTCGTTAATTCTATAGTTAATCCATGATTTTCTGATAGTGAACGTATATTAGCTAGGACTCCTAAGGTGCATAGGTGAGATCCTATTCAACTTAAGTCCACTTATTAACAACATATGTTGTAGTAACAATTAACGATAGTTTCTATACAACATATGCACAGGTGAGATCTTGTGTAATTCAAGTCAACACTAGTACGACAATAATATTATAGCAACTACCGTTAATATTAATTGTTATGACATGTGCACAGATGCTGAATAATATTTTATAATAATTATGAATTATAATTATTTTTGACCGGGATGTTATTTTGATGATTAATAAAAAAGAAATATTTTTGACGATTCCAATAAAAGGGGCTTCCTCTTAATTTTTAGCAGATATGCTTATGATGGAATTTCTAATGGTACAAGTTAAAATCAATTTGTGATTTAAAATTTTAATATTTTATCCACTTTGAGCTGGTAAACATCATTAGAAAAATTATTTTGATAAAAGAATTATCACAATCAAGTTATCTCGCGACATATTTTTTTCATATGCATTGCACATGACTATTAGTTAGCTCCATTAAGAATTAACTGAGGGTACATTTCGATAGAAATTTTAAAGTTTAGGGATAAAATGACAAAATGGTGCATTTCGAAAAACTAAGGTAACTCTCTTATAATAGCTTTGCTTGCCATGGTTGGAGTTTTGAGGCAACTTTGTTGATGATAGGTTCCTAACATTCCTTCTTTGGTTTCTTTATAGGAAGTCGAAGAATGGGATAGCAAGAGCTTGCAGGTGACTACAGAAAGTATCAGTAAGCATGTCTCCTATTCTTTGTAATCTATTTTCACTAGGACAGCTTCTTTATTTGATTTTGACACCATGATACTAGTTCATTTGCACATGAAGCAAACTCTCGTGCTTTGTTTTTGAATAAGGTAAATTGAAAAGAACTAGTTAGCTCTTTGATGACCGCTCGCAACCTTTTAGCCAATAATACTTTAGAAATTATCAACTTGATGATGCTCTATTCAAGTGCTATAAGTCTGAAGCGTACTAGTTAAGAAAAAAATGATTAACTAGGTATCGAATCTGAGATGATCGGTTCGGTCCTACGAAAGTTTTTCACCGGCCACTAGGGTAAATTAGGAAGCGTTAATAGAGGCTCATCCAAATAACCAATATACTTAGACTCATTTCTCACCGAAGAAAAATTTTTCTACCGTGCACTGCAGCTACATGGTCATCATCCATTATCAGCACGCCATCAACATTACATACATATTATCACAAATGCAGGTGTGAACTTTAGATTGACATATTTAACACACTTGTTAATCTTGAAACTATTTAAAAATATATCTTTGTCAAGTTTTTCATGTCAGTTTTTGATCTTTCATATGCTAATTTAATGATGACCAAGTCTATACACCTTTGTTCTTAACTTAGAACAACAAACTTATAGTAGTTCCATGTGTTGTGTAATCATGCCCTATGTAATTGAGTTTAATTATATGGTTTAGATTTTGATATGTTTGACAAAGGTTTAAAATTAGATTCATATATGATACTCGTGATGTTTGTTAAGTGTGTCATGTTTGTTAGGACACTTATGAGCCAGAGAGGGGTGAATAACTTCGATCGCTTCTTGTAGTTGTTTGGTGCTCGTCGTTGAATGCGCAACAGAACTTCACTTCAAATTTGGACACTACATGCACTAACCTTGATTTACTTGATATCTCTCTCTTTAAGGTGACTAATCCAAGGGTTCACACCAGTGATCATAGCTCTATTATAAACTCTCTCATTCTCAGAAACTTTTTGGAGGTGGAAAATCTCTTACAAGCTTCTTGCAAAGAATACCAACAAAAAGTGCAAACAAAATTACAAAGGAAATCAAAAATGACTTTACAAATAGGAAATCTGTTGTACTTGCTCTTTTCTTGCTTGAAAATATCTCTTGTTGACTCAAAAATGCAGTAGCACTTCACTTCGGAATCACTAAGAACCGGCGGCTTCGAACTCTCCACGAACCCCCTTTTCTAGGGTTGCTTTCGGGCTGAAAAATATCTCCCAATCGATTACCACGTTAGATCCGACCATTTAAACTTACAAAATGACTCTTTTTTGCCCGACCAATCAATTGGTGAGTCATACCAATCAATTGTCAGCTTCCAATCAATTGAGTCAATCGATTCAGAAATTTTTTGTTCACTCGAGAAAATAGCCCAATCAATTGGCTTAGCCCCCAATCGATTGACCCAATCGATTCTAAGGCATTTTTTCGCTCAAGAAAACTGCTCAATTGATTGACCCAATTAATTGCTTAGCCTCCAATTGATTGCCCAAATCAATTCTAAGGCATTGTGTTTGAGGAGAAGCAGTATTAATCGATTGAGCTAATCGATTGGCTTATGCTGAATCGATCAACCAATCGATTCAGCAAGCTTCTATTCTCTCGCGAAACTGAGGTCAATCGATTGTCCAACCTTCTATTCGAGAGAAAACTCTGTCAATTGATTGACCTCAATCGATTGGCTTAGCACCAATCGATTGCCTAAAACTAAAACCTGAATTTCAAATTTAGGGTTTATCAATCGATTAATATTTCCTACTAATCGATTGGTAACCCTAAATTCAACTTTTTCAAGATTGAAATCGGATCTTGCCTAGTATCTGATTAACCTCAACTTACCAAGATTTTTTCTTCTCAACATCTAGTCATCCATGACCTGTTGAGACTTCACATTGCCTAGCCTCATGTCAGCCTTTGTTAAGACCGGTATGAGCTAGAGGAGGGGGGGGGGGGGGTTTAATAACTCGCTTTGCTTCTTTGAACTTGAATGACAATGAAAACTTAAAGCGAAGATCCCACAATGCTAACTCCAAGATACCTTATGTTCTCGCAAAACGTGAATAGCTCAATCGATTTTAAAACCTTCTGTTCTCGTGACAAACATCTCTAATTGATTACCATAATCGATTGCTTCAACTCCTAATTGTTGGGTAGCCCGATACGATGGGTGCATTGAATACGTTTCACAAACGTGCAGCGGAAGACAAATAATAAATCTAATTTATTACAATACAAACATCACACGCATGCAAGATACATTAGTGACAGACATAACGGCAATATAAAATTTTACGATAATTAAATTATACCTGCGAGTTCGTTATTGAACCTTGTAGAGAGTGTTTGTTAGCCTCGCAAGGCCAACCTTTTCGGGAATCAACGAGCAAGTCTAACGAGCCTTGCCTCTACTCGTATCCACGCCGAGTTATCTTCAAGACAACTTCGCTAAGTCACATGTCATGTCTGTTAGTAGAAGCCCTAGAGCCAATCATGTGATGGTTGACGAAAGGACTCAATGTATCATATTCTTGTATTAATAA
>JBBUKS010000065.1:4683662-4696170 GCA_038050645.1 Hedychium gardnerianum
TTTTTCTGTTATGACTTTTTCTTATTTCTTAGGCTATTTAAACAAGGGTTAGTACTCTTGTAAAAACATGTTAAGTTAAGATGTTAAGTTTGGATGTTAAGTTTAGATGATGAGTTTGTTTTTTATTTGAATAACATTGATTTTCGTTTAAACCTAGAGGCGACTCCTCTTTGTTGGCGAATCCCCTTCTTCTTATGCTTTCTCTGCAACCTCTATTCAAAAGTCGCACCCGGAGATTTTCTCCCCTGCGCCAGTTGTCTTTCGAGTCATGTTTGGTCTTAAAAACTCATTTACAACCAACTCGTTTTGAACCTTTAGGCAACTCAACTAGTTCCCATACTTTATTGTCATTCATAGAATTTAACGCTTTTTAATCGCATTGAGCCATTTTTCGGAATTGTTACTTTTCATGACTTGTATGAACGAGACTGGATCTTCATATATGCTCAAGTCACATTCATGTTTAAGTGAATAAATGATATAATCATTTAAAATAGCTGGTCTTCTTTGCCTTTCAGACCTCCTTAATGCTATTTTTTGCGTCTCTTCTATCATTTGTGACTTGCACATTGTTAGTTAGTTCATCATCGATATGTTCATTTTGTGGGTTTTGGATATTGTTATTTTGTTGTCTTGACATGTTGTGTAATTGTGATACAACAAATGGGACAACAACTTGAGGAGAAACATTAAGCGAAGAAAGTTCGCCACAAGTTTCTTTAATATCGGCTTTTCATGATTTCTCACTCCCACTTAATTGACCATTCTCAATGAATCAAGCATTTTCAGACTCTATTATTCTCATACTGTATTTAGGATAATAAAATTTGTACCCTTTTGACTTTCATCCACAGTTCATAAGGAGTCTTAGGAACTCCTTTACTAGGAACTCTATTAAGCAAATATAAAGCAGTCTTTAATACATGCATCCACAATAATAAATGTACAATACTATAACTTAACATACTCCTAACCATGTTCATAAGAGTATGCTTTCGCCTTTCAGACATTATTCTGTTGCGGTGTACCAGGCATAGTATATTGTGCACATATGCCTCGACTTTGAAGAAATTTTGCAAATAGACTTGGACATTGTCCATTCTCATTAAATTTTCCATAATATTCACTACCTCTATTAGACCTTACGACTTTCACTTTTCTATCCAACTACCTTTCAACCTCATTAACGAACACCTCAAGGATGTTCGCTGCTTGAGATTTTTCATGCAGTAAGTATAAATAACAATAACGTGAAAAATTATCAATAAAGGTGATAAAATATTTTTCACCGCTCTAAGATAGATCGTCAAAAGGATCACAAATATCAGTGTGTATCATTTCAAGTGGTTGACTACTTCTTGTGGTTGGATTTCTTGATATATGTTTGGTTTGCTTTCCTTTAATACAATCCAAACATATGTCCCAATCATCAAAATTCAATTGAGGTAATATTTCACTTTTCGTTAACCTCATTATTCTTTCTTTGGATATGTGACCTAATCTTTGATGCCACAAATAAGTAGAATTATAATCATGTGCACTACGTTTACTACCAATTATGTGTTCAACATAAAATAGAGATTCAGCAAAATTAACATCAATATTGAAACGATATAAATCATCTATTAAAGTACTAGAACCATAATAGTACTCATGTTTATATAAAGAAAATACACCATCTCCAATCTTAAAGTTAAATCTGACATCATCCAACTTTCCAATAGAAATTAAATTCCTAGCACATATAGGAACATAGAGACACTTTTCTAGATGTAAAGAACAGGTAGTGTCCAAGATCAATTTGTACATCCCAATTTCTTCTATTCATGAATTCATTATGTTCCCCATATACAGGAAACTTGTCACGTTTATGGTTTGGATTGAAAGGAATCCCTGCATAATATGTGACAAGTGAGTAGTTGCACTAGAATCCAACCATCAAGTATTATCAGGCACTTCAATCAGATTTGATTCAAAATTTATTGAAACATAGCGTTTACCTTTCTTTTCAAACCAACTCTTTCTTTTCAGGCAGTCCTTTTTGAAGTGACCCCTTTTATCGCAAAAGTAACACTTCCTTTTTTTATGGACTCCACTTTCTTTAACTTTCGTGAGGGTCTTGCCTTTATTTTTACCTTTCTTACCTGGTTTAGCCTTGCTGCTATCGACTCTATCATAAGTCAACAAATGGATGAAGTGATCCCTTATTTTCTACAACCTTCCTTCCTCCTGAACCAACATAGCCTTAATTTCTTGAAATTTCTATTTCTCTTTAATGGTGTTATAATTCACCTGAATTATCCAAACTTAGAAGGAAGTGAGTTGATGATAAACTGTACTAGTAATGACTCACTCATATCCATTCCCATCAATTTCAACTTTGCTACTAGATTTACCATACTTGTCACATGATCATGAATGGACTGAGACCAATTATATTTCTTAGTCATCAACTCACTCATTAAGTTTCCCACAATAGACTTATTAGTAATCTCTGATTGTGAGTATTCCTTAATCAATTTTATGAATTCCCTTGCATTGTTAGTCTTGGGCATAGATGGCTTGACATTTTCAATCATCTTCATTAAGTTCAAACTCAGTCTATGAGACCGCACCCAAGCCTTGTAAAGAGTCTTGTCAGTTTCCATACTAGTTTCTGTAATGGCTGTAGGCTTCTGTTCCATTACCAATGTCATATCAAGGCTCATAACACTCAATTGAAACTAGATTTGCTCGGACCAATCAATATAATTCGGCCCATTGAACTTAAATCATTCCATTTTCCAAGGTAAATATATTATTGAAAACCGCAAACATTTACACAAACTCATACATTAATATTTTGAGTAAATTTAATGGATCAAAATCAAATCAAGTTTAATAATGTATTTAAGTTCACCTTTGGGTGATACTCAAATACATAACTACTACAATGATGCTAAATGAACATATTTTAATGGGCTAACATCTATACCTAAAATAACATGCATGTCATCTTTGGATATACAAGCATTACAAGTATGTTAATAAATCCTTTAATATCATCAATTATAAGCAATGATTATCTTTGGGAGATCGCTTCAATAACAATTAAATTTAATTAACCCAAAATATATGGTTCACTTCATGTACAATTATTTAATGTTGAAATCATAAATTTCATGGAATTGATCACTTTGATGATTAACAAACCCCGAATTCATATATATTTCCAAATTAAAACCATACATTTCAACAAAACTTTTCAATATTAAAACAGTAAGTCATTTAAATTATAGGTAATGGGCTTTTAATTCATAATTTCCTAAAATACCTTGGATTATCAAATCCAAAAAATCGTGACGCTTCATAATTCCTAAATAACAATAATTCATTTAGGAAATTAATTAAGAAGGTAATGGAATTTTAATTCATAATTTCCTAAAATACTGTGAATTAATCAAATCCATATTAACAAATAAAAAACCGTGACTGATATAGAATTTTCTAAACAACAAAATTTTATTACTTTTTAACTTTTATAATTATGATTTCAATTCATGAAAAATCACAATATCCATAACCGGGCTTTAATACTACTATTAAAAATGGAATCATACAGAAAAAGAATTTGGATATAATAATTTTCACGATATTAAAATCATGTGAGAAAAATATACCTGGATCCTCTTGATATAGAACTTTCCTTAGTCTTTCTCTACTCTCTTTTTTCTTTTCCTTAGTCTTCTTGATTAGGAAAGATGTAACCTTTATCTTGGCAAAAGGCGAAACGCTCGTCCCCAGCGTCCCCGCCAGTCCGTCCCAGGACCAACACGGAGGAGGTAAATCACGAGGACTAATCTAGCCAGCCCGAATAATGACTAGTGCATAAGGGGACAGGAACCAAAATGTAACCTTTATATATCATATCCATGGAAGTTATCCCACTATACATGAAAGTTACTCATTATCCTGAAAGTTACTCATTATTTTTAATAATGACTATTTTAAGAAAGAGAGATAAAAGAAATTTTATTTAAAATAGAACCCTTTATAAAAGAGAGAGAAAAGAGATTTTATTTAGAATAAAACGATCATCGCATTAGGTCGTTATGTCTTTTTCTTCTCCCTATTTTTTCTTTTCCTTAGTTTTCTTGAAATTGATTATCTTTTTTGTCAAACAATCATCCCATGAGATCCTTTTATATTAAAGTCAAATATATACCTTACATGGATCATAATAAATTATTAATAAATAATCTAACAACTAGCCTCTCGCGAATGTCATGGTTGAAATTTGAAATTTAGTTGTGGTGTATTACGAGACATTTTTCTCTTTAATGAGTTGCAAATTCGAAAATGTTGACCGTCAAAATGGACCTCCACGTACGTTTTTTAGATTTATCTTAATAATCGATAGAAAAATTTTATGAGATCGGACCGTTTATCTCAAGATTAATTAAGTCAAAGATTTAAATATCCGATGTCAACTAAGGAGTGGAATAGGGTTAATCACGTATGAATGGTTTCGAATAGGGAGGAGAGGCAGAGGAGGTCTTGAATCTTCGGGATAGGGTGAGATGATGAGGCCATTAGGGAGAGAGGACAAGAAGATAAAATACTGAGGGAAGAAAGGCAATTGTTGAAGAAGAAACGAAAGTCAAAAGCTGGCTAAAAAAGTTGTGAAGAGGGAAAGGACTAGGGTTTTGAGTATTTGAACGAGAAAGTAGGTGGGTGCGTGGGGAAGGGGAAATGGTTAGTTATAGCTCATAACGGTTACACAGTTCTAACTGGTTGTCCACGTCAAATTTTAAATTTTGAGAGAATTCAACTTGAATTAAATTATAACATGCATAATATATTAAATTAAAATTTATTCAGAGATCGAAATTCATAATAATTTAATTTTAAATTCAAAAAATATTATTTAAAATTTTTTCAAAGATTTTAAATATTTTTGATTGTAATTTTTTTTTCATGTAATAATAATTATAAAATCATAACTGTTATAATGTGTTCAATTAGTTCAAGAAAATATTATTAAAAAAAATCAAAATGAGATATCTCTATAATAATTTTGAAAAAAAAATCAAAATGAGATATTTTTATGATAATTTAAAATATATATATATCCTTTTAATTTTTTACCCTTAAAAAATATTTAAGATAGATCATTTAAAATTAGTGTTATCAAATGACCTAATTTGTGGTGAGATGGATTGACGAGTTAAAAATCAATTATATGATGGAACGAGGTGAATCATCATTCTGACGAATTGAAAAATTCTTAACATTATCCAACCCAAGACTAATTGTGAATTAGGTAAGCTAGCTCACGGGTCCGTCAAAATTTTAAAAAATATATAAAAACTAAAAATTTTAAGTTTGAATTACGGATTAGGTGAATCAAGTTTATAAATTTATTAAATTTTATATTTTAGTTTTATTTTTTTTAAAAAAAAATTCTCAATCCATGAGTCAACTCGAGCCAATCATGGGCTGATCCGTGCGGATCACATGTTTAGGTGGATCGATTCGCCTGGATCAATTTTAAAATAGGTTAATAAAATATAAATTTGACTCGTTTAAATTATTGAATAGGATGAATCAATTCGATGGAGCTCATTTAAATCGGTGGGCTCTAAATACTCGTTCATTTGACGCATCCTCAGGAATAATTGAATTATTCATTACGTGATAGATTTAGAAAATTAAGTCAGAATTAATTTCGGTGGGCTCTAAACCCTTTTCCTTAGCGCCGACTGTCCTTTCCTCTCCCCCTTCTTCTCTTCAGGACGGCAGCCACCCTTTCCGCTATCCTTCTTTCTCTCCAACATCAGCAGCACCTTGCTGCCCTTTACCAGCCAACAGCCACCACAGCAGCCTTTATTTTTCCCTCTCCTTGCTCTCCTCCCATCTCGGCAGCGGCCGCTGGTGCTCGCCGGAGCTAGCCGAGGCCACACCGGCTTAGAGTAAAAAAATGCTACTTTCTTTTCTTTCACTGTCCCCGCAGTTTTCTTCATTTTTTATTTTATTCATCCCTAGCAAGAGGTCTCCTGTTCTTCCAGCCAACAGCAGCCCCTTTGTGCCTTTCCTCACTATTCCGGTGTCACTGCAGCAGTTGCTGCCGGCAAAGAGAGATAGGTTCTCCCTTTCCTTCACTATCCCAGCTGCCTTTTTCTTTTAGCGACGGAAGCATCGAGGTAGGTTCGCTCATGGAGATCATATAGAACGAAGCAACGGAATCGGGAAGGAAACGAAGACATCGAACGCTGCAACAAGATGGAAGCAGCAGCGCCGTCGCACGGTCTCATCCTCGACCACATTCCCACCGACGTCCTCTCCCAGATCCTCGCCTTCACCTCGCCCCCAGATGCCGCCAGGTCCTCCGCCGTCTCCAAGAACTTCCGCCGCGCCGCCGCCTCTGACGCCGTCTGGGATCGCTTCCTGCCGCCCGATATCGACGCCATCCTCTCTCGCGCGGTCGCCCCCGTTGAGTTCCACTCCAAGAAGGACCTCTTCCTCCGCCTCTCCCCCAGTGCCATCCTCATCGACGGAGGCGACGCGGTGACAAAACAAAATCCCTCCTTTCTCGCCTCAACCACTTCGCTTTTCATCGCTGACGCCGATCGTTCGATCGCAGAGTTTCGCGTTGGAGAGATCCAGTGGCAAGACATGCTTGATGTTATCGGCGAGGAAACTAAGGATCCCCTTGGGCAACGACGCCAGATACTGGACCTGCATTCCCGACCCCGAGTCCACGTTCGTGGAGGTAGCTGAGCTGCGGGACGTCTGGTGGTTGGATCTCCACGGCGCAATCGAAACCACCTCGCTGTCTCCTCGAGCCACTTACGGCGCCTTCATGGTTTGCCGGCGCAGAGAGCGTCGGTCCGCTTCGGAGCTCAGGCGGCGGAAACCCTTGTGGCTCTGCAACGGTCTCACGATCGATTTCGAGGAGGTGCGAACTCCGCGGAGCAGGGAAGATGGATGGATGGAGATTGAGATGGGGCGATTTCTCAATGATCATGAAGAAGGAAGTATTGTGCTTGTGCGATTCCATCAAGTGCTTGAAAATTACAAGACAGGGCTTATAGTTCAAGGCCTGTCATCTCGCAATGAGGTGAAACAAGTACTGGAGCTGGGGAAGAAGAAGAACTGCGAGTCTGCAACAATTGAACAAAGCTATATATTCATCATGTTAATTCCTGTACTCAAGCCTTCGTCTTATTTAGCTCAAGCAAGGAACTAGTTCAAGCAAGGAATTTAATCCCCTGCATTCGCATGTGCAAATTTGTTAATTAATCCTTTGCTTGTCATCCCCGCGATCCCTTCAATCTCGTTCCAAGCTAAGAATTCATTCCTCGCAGAAAATTCTATATAAGTATGATCCGGCTCCACATGTAGGAATCGCAAGCTCTGTGTCGTCGATCGCCATGGTGGTCAGCAGCAGTGCGAACGGTGAGGACGAGCCCCGACAGCGCCAGATGCAGACGGAGATCAGAGACGTACTCTCGGCGCTCACCGGCCGGCTCGGGGCCCTCGGCAGGTCCATGGCGCGCTCCGACGGCCGCGACGCAGAGCACGGTTTTGGGAGCATCACGCTCGCCGGCGAGAACAAGGGCGCGACGATGAAGGCGGAGATAGAAGAGCTGATGGAGAGCGGCGTCACGTACGGAGAAGACAGCGGCATGCGTACCTACGCCAACAGCAACTACCAGGCCGTCAACAACTCCATTCTCCTCGGCGGGAGCACCACCGCCAAAGACCCCGGCGTCCACGTGGACATAACAGAGTACATCGAGGAGGAGGAGCAGGGGGAGGAAGAAGAAGAAGACGAAGAAGAAGAAGAGGAGGAGGAAGAAGAAGAAAAGGATCCTCACGAGAAGAAGGAGAAGAGCAAGGAGAAAAAGAAGCGAAAGAAGGAAAAAGAGAAGAAGAAGAAGAAGGAGAAAGAGGAGAAGAAAAAGAAGAAGAAAGAGGAGGAGGAAGAAAAGGAAGACGAAACGAAGAAGAAAAAGAAAGCCGAGGAGAAAGAAGATTAAGTGGATTACTGGTAAGCAGAAAATAAGTCTGTGAAGGCAGATGAATGAATGTGAAGTTTATATTACTTTGCTGTTGTTTTTTTTTCTTCTTGAACATTTACAGATCATTTTGGACCTAATAAATTATTTTGTTAAATGTATTATCTGGTCTCAACTTTAATCAAGGAGCAGAGTTTGGATTAAAAACGTGTGTTTTTTTAATCAGGTATCCAGATATAGCCAACTAATCTCAGGAGGGATAATACAATTCAGTCTCATATTCTTTCTATTAATGATAAAAAATAAAATATTCGTCACAGTATTTCCGTCGATTCATCTCAAGATCAATATAAAAAAGATAAATCATAAAAATTAATTTAATTAATTTAAATAATAACTAATATATAAAGAAGATAAAAATATAACTATTAATCAGGATCATATTCTTTCTATTAAATAAATTAGAAGGTGCATGTGATAGTCCAACTGAATCAGTCAGCTTCCTAAGTTTGTGCGGTATAAAATGTCTTATAATACATATTATAATTGGATTCAAATTGTAAATGCATGATTAACTGCTTGAGTATCTGACTGCGGCACCAAAGCCGCAAAGCCCCGGGAGCAAAGTATAAGCCTTTGTCTTCATCGGGATAGATATTGATGCAGACAGAAAAATCGAAAATAATTTTAATGAGATAGATAAAGAGTAAATCGAAAAAATAATTTTAATAATATAAACATAATAGTAAGAAAATAATTTTAATCTTTTTATTATTCTTGTCAAATTTGATATTTAAGATATTTTTAATAATTTCTAATTTTTATATTTTTTTATAATTTGAATCTATTTAGAAATTTTAGGAATATGAGTTTTTTTTTATTTATAAGATTTTTTTTCTTTCTCTATAAGATTAAAATTGAAATTCATAATTTATAATTTTTTTCTTTTCTTTAGTCTCAGGGTCTAGAGTCTATATAAATATCTTATTGGTTGATGTAAAAAGATAATATTTGATTAATAATAATTTGTGATTTTCTTTACAAACGTCGAGTTTTATTATCTACCTCTTGGTATTATGTAGAAACCGTAGAAATCTAGAAGAGAAAAAAATTAACCGTCTTATTTAATCCAAGAAAAACTTAAAGAAAAACACAGAGTATAGAGTCTTATATAATAAAGCCTTATATAATTAAGTTAAGAAATCCTAAACCTTAACACAAAAATAAAAAGACTAAATTACCCTAAAACTATAAATAAATAAATATATAATCTAACATCTCCCCTCAAACTCATGATGCTACAGCTAGAAGCATTAAGAGTTTGTCAGACAAGAAACGAAATCGTGAAGCGGAATGTGTCTTGGTAAACATATCAACAATCTGTAGATTTGAAGAAACGAATGACAATGTGATGGTGTCAAGCTGAAGATGATGACGAGTAATGTAACAATCAATTTCAATATGTTTCGTCCGCTCATGAAAAAATGAATTATGCATAATTTGAATAGCACTCTGATTATCACAATATAACGGAGTAGGTTGATGAAGAGATATACCTATATCCGCAAGCAACCAACGCAACCAAATTATCTCACAAGTAGTTGAGGCCATGACACAGTACTCAGCTTCTGTGGAAGATCTAGAAATAACATCTTGTTTCTTACTCTTCCAAGAAATGAGGGAATCATCAAGAAAAATACAAAAGTCAGTGGTAGATTTGCGATCTGTAGGATCACCAGCCCAATCAACATCAGAGTATGCACGCAGCTCCAGAGATGAAGTAGAAGGAAATAAAAAAAAACTCTGAAATTGAGTTCCCCGAAGATACCTGAGAATACGAAAAACAGTAGCTCAATGAATTATAGTTGGTGCAGTGACAAACTGACTAACCACATGAACAACATGTGCAATATCTGAACGAGTCGCGATGAGATAAACCAAGCTCCCAACAATAGTTCTGTACAAATTAGGATCCGACAAAGGTGGGCTATCAGATGGAAAATACCGAACATTAGTTTCAATAGGAGTATCAATAACTCTATTATCAGTGAGATGTGCACGCTCAAATAGATCAGATATATACTTTGAATGAGATAAAAGATAACCTTTGGGGGAATAAGCAACCTCAATGCCCAGAAAATAGTGTAATATACCTAAGTCTTTCATAACAAAACAATGAGCCAACTCAGACTTCAAGGAAGCAATTCCATCAAGATCATCACCAGTAATAATCATATCATCAACATATAATAATAAAAGAATACGACCTGCACTCATACATCTGATAAACAATGTTGAATCATTATTACTAGGATGAAAATCAAGCGAAATAATCATTGTAGAGAACTTCTCAAACCAAGCACGAGGTGCTTGTTTGAGACCATAAAGCGCTTTATGAAGCCTGTAAACTTCATTAGGTTGGTGTAAAATTCCAGGAGAAGGTGTCATATAAACTTCTTCATGAAGATCACCATTTAGAAATGCATTCTTGACATCCATCTGAGATATTCTCCATTGACAAACAGAAGCAACAGCAATCAGAGTACGAACAGTCATCATTTTTGCAACAGGGGCAAATATTTCCTCATAATCCATGTCATACTTCTGGGAATAACCTTAATCAACAAGACGAGCTTTGTATCTTTCAATAGATCTATCAGATTTAGTTTTGATCTTATACACCCAACGAGAACCAATGGTGTGTTTTCCTGGTGGCAGCGGTACCAAATCTCATGTATGAGTCTGATATAGCGCAGTTAATTCCTCAGCCATAACATTCTACCAAAGTGGGTTACGAACAACTTCTCTATAGGATACAGGCTTAGAAAGACAATGAACAGATGTAACAAATGAAGCAAAAGAACGAGAATAACAAGAGTAAACAAAATCTGGTAGTTTAGTAGACTTACGAATACGAGTGGACTGACGACGGTGGAGAGAAGGATCATCCATAATCTCAAGAGATGATTGAATAGTGGCAGAAGGAGGGGCACGTGCCTCGGGAGCCAAAGTATCAGATTCGATTGAGTTACCAGTAGGGGTTGTGGGCGAAACTTCCTCAGTGTCGGTATTAAAAGGATCAATGCAAAACATATCTGACCTTGTCATGTTATGCGAACTAGCTGGAATAGAAAAGAATGGAATATGCTCAACAAACACAACATGACGAGAGACATATAATTTTTTATTGACTAGATCAAAACAATCATATCCCTTTTGACCAACACCATAACCAAGGAAGACACACAAAGTAGATCAAGAGAACAACTTATCACGCTCGATGTGTGGTCGGAGAACAAAACAAGTACAACCAAAAACACGTAAAAAGGAATAATCAAGACCATGACCATATAGTTTTTGAAAAGGAGACAGACCTGAATTGTGAAAAGTAGGAATTCTATTAATAACATGAGTAGCAGTAAGAACTGCTTCTCCCCAAAAGATACTAGGAACATCAGCAGACAATAAGAACGAGCGAGATGTCTCAACAAGATGTCTATCCTTCCTCTCCGTAATCTCATTCTGTTCAAGTGTTTCTCGACACGAGGTTTGATATATAGTACCTTCTGATGCAAGTAATCTAGAAAAAACATTGGAAGTGTACTCACCACTCAAATCACAATGAAAACACTTGATAATAGTCGAATGTTGAGTTTTGACAAGAGCTTTAAAGTCATTGAAGATGGTAAGATAATCAGATCTGTATTTTATAAGATAAACCCAAACATAACGAGTGTAATCATCAATAAAAGAAACATAATATCTTGATCCCCTTTTGTAGTAACAGGAGAAGACCCCCACACATTGGAATGAACAAGATTAAAAGGATTAGAAAAAAAAGATAGACTTTTATTGAAGGATAATGTAGAAAATCTTGCAAGTTTACAATTACTACAATCAAAAATATCATGACTCTTTAAAGTTCCTAAAACTCCAGACGAAGCTAAGAATTGTAAACGGGACGTTGAAACATGACCTAGACGAGTGTGCCACAAATAAAAATTAGAAGAAGAGTGACTCAAACGAAAAGATGATAGATCGACACTAGAAGCTGCAACATCTGGTATTTGGAGCTGATCCAAGACATAGAGTCCCCCTTGCCTACGGCTTGTCTCAATCACTTTCTGAGATCGCGGGTCCTACACATAACAACTAGATGAAGAAGAAAAATCGCATATCCAGACTCACACAATTGACTAACAGACATAAGATTAAGTGTAAGACTAGGAATATGATCGACATCAGGAAGAGACAAATTAGTTGTAACAACAGAACCAACACCAGCTAATGACATTGAAGTACCATCAACATTCACAACTGATAAAGAGAAATTAGGAGACAAAGAGATAAAGAATGTTAAGTTAGGTGACATATGATGAGAAACTCCAAAATCTAAGATCCACAAAGAGGAAGATATGCCTGATGTACCAGAGGAAGACAAACCTATATGAGAAGAAGCAAACATGACAGAAGGCTGCGAAACAAGGAACTATTGAAACTGCTCATAT
>JBBUKS010000065.1:4747285-4758469 GCA_038050645.1 Hedychium gardnerianum
AATTAAATTAAGTTTTAAATTTTGAATGTAATTAAAGTTAAGTCTTAGGGTTAAAGGATTTTACTTTAATTTTCAAATAATTTAAAATTAATTTTTAAAATCAGTTTTAAAATGATTTTTAAAATAAGTCTTGAAATAATTTTTAAAATAAGTTTTTTAAAATAATTTTTAAATAAATTTTGAAATAATTTTTAAAATAGTTTTTAAAGGTTTTAAAATAAATTTTAAATGATTTTTAAAATAAGTTTTTTTAAAATATTTTTAAAATAAGTTTTTAAAAGAATTTTGAAATTAGTTTTAAAAGGGTTTTAAAAATAGTTTAAAAGATTTTAAAATAATTTTTAAAAAGATTTTGAAATTTGTTATAAAAGGATTTTTAAAATAGGTTTTTAGAATAAATTTTTAGTTACGGTTTTTAAGTTTTAAATTTCATTATGTTTTTAAATTATGTTTTAATTAAATTAATATTTTTAGTTAAATTAAGGTTTTAATTAAATTAGTATTTGGAATTAAATTTAATTAACCTTAATCACCTCACCCGATCTGTTTTTTTTTCAACCAAGGTAATCCTATATTTTTGTAAAGTGAATTGAGTCGTTTATCTAGGGTTGTTTTAACTTATGTTAGATTCAGGTTTAGCTTTGGGTCCACCAAGCAAGCATTCTCTGAATAAGCTTTCAGGCTGTGGTGAGTCACTTGGATATCATTAAAGTAACCACGTGTCTAAGATAAAGTTTTTCAAATAGTCATGCCCATGGAACTTAATATTAAACTTTGGTCTAAGTAGTTTAGATTGGACTAGGGTAGCTTCAGCTAGTTCCACTAAGCCGATTGCACCGGGTCAAACACCTATGATTCTTTCTAGACATGCAATTGACAGAGTTTTCCTAACTTACTATCATCTCAATCTTCTCTAATATTTTTTAACTAGTTAAAATTGTCCCAAGTTTATCTAGTCCTAGTTACCCAACTGGGTAAGTTATGTTTTGAGGTGTCAACTAACTTGGAGCGTCCCCCTGAATCATATAATTTCGGTTTTGTCTTTAAATAATGTATTTCAGTTTTAGGTACGTAGTATTAATTTGGTCCTACTTACTTTGTTAGGTAAGCTTTCGAAACTCATGCTTTGATTTGTTTCTTATTTTGAGAAATAAGTGATAAAAATGATTTATTAGTAGATTTTGATTTATATCCGAGTCCGGACTTGTTGTACACAGCTCTTTAGGATCCAAGTATCATATCTAGGTACTTGGATCTTAAGGTAAACTTTTTCAACTATTCCTTAAGTTCTTTAATTTGACCTTTCAAAATGGAATTCTCTTCCTTAAGTTTTACAATTTGAGCTGAGTTTCCATTTTGAAATTGGTTAGTTGAAGAATTCGAGTTGAGTTGTTCTTTAAGGTCACTATTTTCCTTTAGGAGTAGTTTAGCTTGTGCCTCAAATTTAACTAATTTTTTATTTAAGCATGAATAATTTTTTTTAAAAATTGTAGATAAATTAAAATCTACCTCACTGGATCCTTCTGAATCAGATATGAATCTGTGTCTCGACTCGGACTTAGACTCATCTTCTTGGTCTGATTCGCTTTCTAACTTGGATTCGGTTGCCATCAGTGTGAGGTAGCTGAACTGCTTTGGTTCTTCGGTATCTAATTCTTCGGATGAAGACTCATCCCGAGTGGCTTGGAATGTCTTCTTCCTTTTTGTCTTCTTGGACTTATCTTCTTTAGATTGGGGCACTCGTGCTTGAAATGTCCCTTCTTGTTGCATCCATAACAAGTGATGTTTGTCTTTGCATCAGTGGATGTAGACTTGATCATCTTCTTTAGATCATTCTTGGTGAAGTTTTTCTTCTTTTTAGTGAACATCTTCCTTACCAGGTTCACTAGTTGTTCTTCTTCATCTGATTCGGAGTCATAACCATCTTCTAACTCGAGTTTGGTTCGGGCTTTCGTCTTTACTTCCTTGGTAGACCCTACAAGAAAAGTTATACTCTTCTCGACCAGTTTTGAGTTAGTTTGTTTATGCAGTTCTAATTCACAATTTTTTTTATCTAATTTTAATTTAGAGAGATTCCTCGAAACTTTATAGGCATCTACTATAGATGCCCACAATGAATTTAGAGCATACCTTATCACGTCCCTGTTTTCCATCTAGTGACCGATCAGGTGGAGTTCGTTGAGGATGTTCTTGATCCTCGCGTGCAGCTGACTTGTGGTTTCTCCATCCTGCATTTTTATATTAAATAAGCTATTTAAAAGCAAATCTTTCTTAGTTACCTTAGAATCGTTTGTGCCCTTGTGTAGCTCAATCAGCTTGTCCCAGAGCTCCTTCGAGTTTTCGTAAGGTCCGATCCGGTTGAGTTCTTCCTTCGTTAGTCCACATTGAAGAGTGTTCAATGCTTGAAGTCAGTCTGGGCCTTCTTCTTTATTTCAGGGCTCTACCTTTCTGGGTCGAGGAGAGTATCGGAGTTATATGTTGGTGTTGTGTATCCTCGCCGAATACTGAACCATTGCTCGATGTCGGTCTTGAGATAGACCTTCATCCTTTTCTTCCAATAAGAGAAATTGTCCCTGGTGAAGAGTGGGGGGCGAGCAGTGTTATATCCTTCAATTTGGGCTATTTAATTGTTGCACAAAAAAGAATTACAAAAAGAGTTTCCAAGACTTGATCTTGGGATTAGTAGTGCGGAAAAAATAAGTAATTAATAATTTCAACAGAAAAACTAAAAAAGAAAAAAATCTTAATTTAGTGGTTGCACTAAAATCAAGCTTTTGCGCTCTAATACCACTTATAGGATCGAGTGCACGTGAGAGGGGGGTGAATCACGTGCTTCAAAACTTTATTTTCGGTTTTTAAAACTTGTTCAAAAAATAAGTATGCAGCGGAAAGCATAAAATAAAAATAAAAACTATACGCAATTAGTTTTACTTGGTTCGCAGCCCCCGCGGACTACTACTCCAAGGCTCACTCCTCTTTGGGACATTTCTGATGGGTAATCCACTAAAACTCTCTTTCGGGAAACCTCCGGAAGAGCAATTGAACACGATTATGAGAGAAGTACAACAACCCTACACTTTCCTATGTAATAATTTAAATAAACTAAACTCGTTACCAACACTTTAAGATAAGCGGTGAAGAACTCGAGTGTTGGTGAAAATCTTGCTGTAGAAGGTGGTTTCGGCGTTAGTTCGATGCAGCAGGGTCAAGTCATAGCAGTTTGAGAGCTTGGAGCAGCAATACAATGAAAGAAACAACGTTCAAAAGTGATGTCTTTGGCTGCTGGTTGAAGGCTCTATTGTAGCCCATTAGGGGTGCCTCCATCGAACCGGGGCACCTCTATTAAGGCTAATCTGATTCAAAAACTATGACTTTATTCACTTCGAGGAGTCTCCAAGCTGTCCGGAACACCTCATGCTAAAATCCAATCCTCGCAGCTTATCTGCCCAGAGGTACCTCCAGCGCTGAGATGCCTTCATCCATCTGAGGCGCCTCCAGCACCTCTGGCTCTAAGGCACCTCCATCCATCCGAGGCACCTCCAGCGCCTCTAGATTCGAGGCGTCTCCATCCAATAGAGGCGCCTCTAGCGCTTCTGGAGATAATTTTCATGTCAACATTATTAGCCCAAAAACAAACCTACAAAACAAAGTTAGATAAAGAATGCATGCACAAATAATATTTGTGACTTAAATTCTATCTGTCCACGACCCAGTTCTAGTTACGGTCTCAACATAGAGTTTCAAGTTAGATCTAAGTTGAACCAACGCCTAACGTCCCACTTGGACTCGACCTTACTAGATTTGCTCATCTAGTTAACTTACCTCACTTACCATTTGCCAACTTCTTTTCTTGACTTCTCCTGATCCACCAGAGCTTCCTTCCAGAATCTCGCATCTGGACTTCAGCCAGTCGTCTGGTCTTCTCTGACCTGACTAGACTTCCTACCAACTGTTTGGTCCTCTCTAACCCAGCTGGACTTCCTGCTAATCGTCTGGTCCTCCCTGACCCGACTGGACTTCGGTCTGGTGTCTAGTCCTCTAGATCCATCAAGTTAGTTAGCATGCACACTTTGCTCAAGAGATTAGATAACAACAGTCTAACTTTAACCTCTCGTCATACATCAAAAATCCTGGATTAGACTATTAGTACAAATTGCACCAATAAAATTTAGGGATGAAAATTTCGGTTGCTAAGTTTGCGATGAATTTTATTTTTGTTGCTAATTTCGTTGTTGTTTGGCGACAAATATGTTTTCGTCGCTAATCTCAATGCAAATTTTCAACGAAAGTATTTTGTCGCTAATTTTCATCCCTAAATCGTTGTTGTTTTTTTTTGTAGTGTCACTTACCTTAATGTTGGTAATATTTTGAGATTTTGCATTGTTACTTACACATGAAAAGGAACAAAAAAAATTGATAAAAAATTAGAAATTCAAGTAAATTCCATAGCATTTGATTTTTAGAAGGAAACAAGGGAGATAGATACACATGAAGAAAGGATATGCCTATTAGTTATTTGAAGGTGAATTGAAGTTCATTCTGCCTTCCGGACCAAGGGTGCAAACGAACCAGTCACTCCTTGGGATCAGTGGAATTTTTTTTTTGTAAGATCGGATTGATCATCTTAGGATTAGTCAGTATAAATTAAATACCTGGTGTCAATAAAAAAAGTACAAACGAATTGAATCGATTCGAATAGTATGAAAATATTGATGTTTGAGTTTGAAAAATATACTCGATTTTGATTCGAAGAAGCTTGAAAACACAAATAATTTTGACTCGAGTTCGGTTCAAAATAAAATTTGAACTCGATTTCGATTTGAATTGTTCTGACCTTGATTCAAGTAAAATCGAATTATAATTTGAAATAACTTAAATTTGAATAAAATATTATGAGTTCGAATTCAGCTCAAAAATATTATCAAACATATATGAGTTCAGTTCGAATTTGATAATTTTAAATATGAATCAAATATTTTTTAAACAGATTTAAATTTTAAATCGCCTAAATTCGTTTGCACCCTACTTCCAACTACCCCTCCAGTGCCTAGCCACAAACTTGATTTCCTTCAGTAAATAATAGGAATAACAGTTCCTTTCGGCTGTGTGAGCTGCTCATAATTTGAAAGGAAAAAAAAAGGTAATTAAAGCCTAATTAAATCTCTCTCCAACCTTTCCTCTTCCCAGTACTCCATGATAATCACACTCTTCTTCTTCCAAAGTGAACCTACTCGTAAAACGCAAGTGCTCAATAAGCATTAATTGGTCCATTAAACACTAATCCAATCCAATCCAATCCAATCCAATCCCTGTTGAATTTCTCTATAAATACAGCGCCAAACACACACCAAAGCAGAAGTAGATCTTTGAACAACACTTAGTTTAGCTAGACAATGGGTGGCAAAGGCGGAGGTGGTGGTGGTGGAGGAAAGGGTGGTGGTGGCGGCGGCGGCAAGGGAGGTGGAGGTGGAGGTGGCTCGAAGGGTGGCGGCGGTGGTCAGTCTTCAAAAGGTGGCGGTGGCTCTTTTGCAGGAAAGTCCAGCGGTGGAGGCGGTGGGATGATGAAGGCTCCAGGAGCAGAAGGGTATATACCAAGGAGTGGCTTTGAGAGCAACCCACAAGGTTACTTCAATGGCCTCCATCATGGCGACAAGAGTGGCAACTGAAGTACTGAAAGCAATCAACCATGAATAACGATAGTCGTCACTCATGTAGTAGCTCTTCTGCTATAATTTATCTTCAGCTTTTGATGTATTGGCTTTCATGTCAATCAATATATGCTACTTAAGTAATTTACTAGCCAAACTTAATCTTGAAACTAGCTTAATTAGCACTAAAATAGGAAGGAAGACATATATCACACAAACTAATGAAAAGGGAAAGAAACACTGCAACTGATTAGTTAATTATGAAGGGGGTCTGGGGAACTCGGCGCTCGTCGCTTGCTCTCGACATAAACGGCGCCAGCGGAAGCAGAAGACGTGTCGCCGGGGCTTTGTTGAACTGTAACAGAAGCGGCGGCGGCTGTCCTGGTCGTCCTCTTCTCCGGTGCTGATCTTGAGCATGATGATGCCTTGGAATTGAAGAAGAAGAAGGCATGCAGTAGCAGTAGGGCGATTAAGCATCTTGTTAGAGACATCGATCACAAAGTAGTCATTCAACCTCGAATGGAAGTGATAAGCTCAAGATATAGTCATATAGATATATAGATCTATATTAAGCAAGTTAAAGTTGTAGTAGCTTCAAGTTACTGTAAACAATGTTAACGGGCTATGAAACACGATACTGTCAGATAATCTTTGATGGGACAGAAATCTGAGTCTGGTGTTGAGCGTTGTCGACGTTGACGTGGAAGCTTTGTCGATGCCAAAGGAATCTGCATGGATTAACATACATCGTGAGATTAGAGTGATCCGATAATGCCTCTTCTATGCTTGATTAAATTAGACTCTAATGATGGAGATGAGTGGTGATTTCAGAGTTTATGTCAGCCCAAACTCTGCAAAGAGTGTAAGGGTGCATGATTAAGGTTTATATGGTCATGTCAAACTCTGCAAAGAGTGTAAAGGTGTATGATTAAGGTTATCTAGCCATGCCAAAGTCATACATTAGCTTTCTAGTTACCCACTAGGGCAGTGCTTGCCATCAAAATCATATCTTGGATAGGATTGTCGATCGACTTTCCAAAAACTCATCATTTGGTGAGACGGGGCTGGGCGGGATGGCTCGCCATGCTAGAAGGTTGAAAAATCTCCAACTCAAGGTGAATTGTGAGTTAAAGAGGTCGACCCACCGAAAAATCTTTTATATATATATATATTAGCAAGGTTAGTTAGACTCGGTAGACGGATCTTAAGTAGGATTATTTATATAAATTATTTACTTAGTCCATTAAAATTCATCCTCGGAGTGCTTGGGACGTCGAACACTCTAAAAGCTAATGTGGTTAGATGCCACACATCTCGAATTGACTAGTATATCTCTTGACTTGGAATTAAGCCATGGGGCAATGCAAGAGCCTTGTTATCTTGTTGAGCTAGCTAGCTAGAGAGGGATGATTATCGAAGGTATCGATCTCGTTTAACAATTAATTAATGTCGATTAATTAGATATTGATGATCGTAGTTCATAGAATATATGTATAAATAGAATAAATAAAGCCTGCATTTGTTTCCTAATTATGGCCGGTGCGCATGAAAAGTGTAGTCACTTTTGAACGCAATATAGTGTTTGGAATTATGTGAGGTGGGAGTATTACGCATGCATTGCAGAAGATGAAAGCAATGGAGACAATGAAGTGATTGGTAGAGGAAGGTCTCATAATAAAGTTGAGCAACGACATGGGAGATTGATGCCTGATGGCTTGTGTAGTCTCTGTCTTACTTCCCAAAGAAAGTTGCCACTGCCATATATATATTTTGCATGACTATCGGTCATACCCTTTCGAACTCTCGGCGTCTTTTTTCGGGAGTTTGGTAGATTAGGGCTATCATTGAGTCGAATGATAGTCAACAAATTTGATGTTCAATTTGATAAAAATTTATTTATGTTTATTTATGATGCATTCCGGGTGAATCGTGTTGGAGGGGTTACACCGGCAATACCGAAGGCATCCGCGAGCACCGTACCCATTTCTAGCTATTCACTTTCTTTCTTTCTCGCGCATCCGCGAGCACCCATTTCCAACCCAGCGCTAACTTGACCACTGGAGGGGTTACGTCGACAACGCCAGCCTCTGCTGACACACTTTAAATCATATGACACTTGGAATAGATCGATCATTTTGCCACAACTCTAGAGGAAGATGAGGAATCCGAGCGGGTAAAAAAGGACACCATCAATTCCATATACATAAAGTAAATATTTAGTTAATATTTATGAACAAACATGATGAATTATTAGTAAATAATATTCGCGGACAATATCTATGAGTAAAATTTATAAATCATATTTATCAATAAAACTCTTATTAAATAAATATATAAAAACAACTTTTAAAATGAATAAATAAATTTATAATATCAATCTAATTAATAATTAATCAAACAAGTTTAATGTAAAAAATTTAAACAACCAAATAAATTTAAATTGTGAGCATAATATAACATCTATATAAATCAATTTCAAATTAAACTTGAACTAAATTCAAGCTAGTTAAAAAGAAACTAAGTCAAGATTGAATAAACATTTCATAGGTTAATTCATTTTAGACTCAATTTCATTTAGTTCAATTACCTTATCAAATAAGCTTCAACAACGCAACTTAGCTTGGGTTGATTCATTTACAACGCTGATAGCTTGTGCTCCTTCACATGCCTCTTTTGATTCCCTGCCATTCAGGTTGTAAATGAGTCAAACCAAGCTAAGATTTGTAGTGTTCAAACTTATTTGATAAGATAATCAAGTCAAGCTAAGCCGAGCCTAAAATGAACTAAGCCGTTAAAATGATTGTTTAAGCTTCACTTGGTTTGATTTTTTTTATGACTTTCAAGCTTGGCTTGAGCTGAGTTCGTTTGAGCTGTCAAATTAAGCTTGTTTTATTGTTTAAAACTTTTATATTTTAAGCTTGTTTGATTGGTCAGTGAGATTGATAATACGAATTTATTTATTTATTTTGAAAGTTATTTTATTTATTTAACATATTGATAAGAATTTTATTGATGAACATAATTTATGAACTTTGTTCTCCAACACTCTTCACAAAAATTATTCATAAATATTAACAAGTTGAACATATACGTGTTCAAGTTTGCTGATGCAGGATCAACCCCAAAAAAATCTCCTGAGTTTCAACGGGTCATAATTTTTGACTTGGGTATCAGAATGGGGTACGGTTTATCTTGAAACGAAGCTCTTTCAGAGACCTACATTTGTTATGGGTGAAACCCATAACCGACAAAATTTTGGATCCAAAAAATAACATTTAAGATCTTTTCGGAGTTACAGAACGTCTTTTTTACTATTTTTTTAGTAATTTCTATTTTATGGTATTTTTTATATTTTTGATATTTATGAGTTAAAATTTATCTATTTAAATAATTGTTTGAGTATCATTATTGAATAATATTTCTCTTTTCAATAAAATCCAAAGAATAGTAATTTCTTTTTAGTTTTTGCAAGTTTTCTTCTTATTCTCTCTACAAATCATTTTTTTTTGTCAACTTGCAAGTCAATCATTATCTTATCCAACATCATTTATTTATTTAATTTAATAAATTATTTAAATTTATTTATTTAATTAATTTATATATATATTGAACGAACATAATATAATTAAACTTACTCAATCAAATATCAAACTTATTCACCAACCGTCTTACCTACGATCTTGCCTAGCGCCCCATGAGTTGCCAACAAAGCTTGCCTGCCCTGCAGAATACCTACTTCAAATAAAATAACAAATAATTAAATTTCAGATTAGGCGAAAATTAAAATATGCACGGTAGATTACAAGACAATTAAATTACTATAAAAAGCTAATATTCATTGGCCCGGTCAGCCTATCAAATAAATCATCAATCTTCTTACTTTTAAATATGTTTAAATTATATTTTAAAT
Source organism: Hedychium gardnerianum (assembly GCA_038050645.1). Classification (NCBI taxonomy): domain Eukaryota; kingdom Viridiplantae; phylum Streptophyta; class Magnoliopsida; order Zingiberales; family Zingiberaceae; genus Hedychium; species Hedychium gardnerianum. The sequence continues at coordinate 4,756,844 of JBBUKS010000065.1, forward strand.
TTTTATAGACGAAGAGAATCTAAATGTATAAATTATATTTTAAATTTACGTAGGTGAAGAAAATTAGAAACTCTAACATCTAAATTATCTATGTTTAAAATTAGAAACTCAAACATCTAAATTATATATAAAAATGATATTCTTTACTCAGTCATTTGCTGCTCAGTAAGCGGAAAATTATAATTTATCCGAGCTAATTAATTAATGCAAAAGAATCTATAAATTATTATTATTATTTTTAATAATTTATATTTTTTTATATTTCAAGATTTTAAATTCGTTTAGAATTTTTAAATTTTTAGAATTTCTATTAGTATCTCTTTCCTTTCTTTATAAGATATGAATTAAGATCTATCTATTAGGATTTTATTTTTATTTTTATTTTTGTGTTTTAAGATTTAAAGTTTATATAAAAATCATGTTTAGTTGTTTAAAAATAATCATATATTATTATATAATTTTTTTTTAAAAAAAATATATTAGAGGAGGGTTATTTTCTCTTCTTGTTTTCTTCTTAAATTTTTTTTCTCGTCAATTCGTAAGATAATTATTATCTTATCTAATATCATTAATTGATGATAGAAATTGTATATATATATATATATAAATTGAAATTTGATTTAAGAATTTAGGATTATCACGTGAATAATTAGCTAAAATGATTAAAGGTGAGAAGAACATTATTCAAGATGGTTAACAAACCAAAGTTATTGAGCTTGTTCAAGATTAAATGTACGAAGAACCTTATTTATTCAAGATTGTTTTTTAAAAATATGGAGCACCTTATGAATTAGTTAAATATTTATCTAATGTCTAAGACTTATATTGTTTTTTAATTTTTAACATGTTATGAATAATTTAATATTATACAAATTTATAAATTACTATATTTTTATTTATTTACATAAATAATTAGAAATAAAATTATAACTAAATCTTATATAAATTTATTTATAAATTATTCATGAACTTAACAAACCAAAATTAATAGTGTTAGAACCTAAGTTAGAGGGGGATGAATAGCTTCGATTGCTTCATCTCGATTGTGTGTTCGTTGTTTGACAACGTAGTAGAATACTTGAATTAAACTTGATGTCACATGCACAATACCTTGGTTTTACTTAGTATCCGCCTCTTAAGAAGACTAATCCAAGACTTAGTTTTAGCGATCTATCACCATTAACTCTTCTTTTTCTTGGATACCTTCCTGAGGCGGAGAAGCTTTTTACAACTCTTTCACAATCAATACAATATATATATATATATATATATATATATACAAAAGCAAATACAATAAAAGTAACAACTATATGATCGAAGAAGTCGAGATAGGAATGAATCTCGATCGTTTAAAATCATTTCTTTTATCGTATTCATAAAACCGAATCAAAATAATAGCAGCGAAAAATAAAAATAAATACACAGTTCAATTTTACTTGATTCGTAGTCCAGCGACTACTACTCCAAGGCCCGCAACCCTTAGCCGCTTCCGATGGACAATCTAATATAGTTCTTCTTTCCTAAAACTTTCGGAGAAGAAGCAAGGTCGTACAAGTATGAATACAATATACTAACAAACTATGCAAGTACAATAAAGAATACCGACAACAAGTATATGAAGTGAAG
>JBBUKS010000065.1:4772812-4802605 GCA_038050645.1 Hedychium gardnerianum
TCCCCTTTGGTCACTGGCAAGGAGAAAAATGTAGAGGCACATAGTCTGGTAGATGACAAGCAATGCCATGTTTGTTCCAGCCAAAGAAAGTTTGGGCCTCCTTTGGTGAGGGTTGGAACAAATTTTACTAGAGGCGGGTTGAAATGCATAGAGCCACACATTCTATAAATTGAAACCATAACACAAGGAACGGTGGCTGCAGTAAAGATATTCCTTATAGAACCCTAAACAAGGCTGCGTACATCCATATGAAAGCTTGCAATACACCGCGAAAGGCAAGATGACCACGTTGTCAGTCCCACTTTGGGAGGAAGACACACTACTAGATTTTGGACGAAGACATTGGATGCCATGAAAGGAATGATGAAGGTGGTGTTGGGAAGATGGCGACATAATTATGCTCCTGCATTGATCTTAGTGTCATGAAAGGAATGACGAAGAAAATGGAGAGGCTCTTCGGGACATGAAAATGTTGAAGGCTCCCTTTGTGACACCATCAATTTTATAGGAAAATAGGCGCGCTATTCAAGATGGGAATAGAAGGTGTATCATGTGCCCACAATTGCCCTTATGACAAAGTTGGATTTTGCCGTGTTCACGGGCGAGCAATGGTTTATGACAGGTATAAGTGGTCATTCTATGGACGTGACAGATCAATGACCCGAAGTAGGTAGGTCGCCATTAATTAATTGATGAGATGAATTACTAGCTTAGAACTAATACTTCACACCATATAGGCTAGGCCACGGGGCCAGTGGTTGCGATTGTTAGAAAACCATAATAGACAAGGTTCTACCTCATTACCACGTTGTAGCAGCTACGTACCCGTAGCTACTACAACACAGACTTTACGTTGTAGCAACTACGGGCTCGTAGCTGCTACAACATGATTTAAAAAAAATATTGCTACCACGTTGTCTATGTTACTGTCGGCTAGCTGCTAAAATGTTGTAGCAGCTACAACGTAAAAACGAAATTATATTGTGCACCCCCCTTGTAGCACCTACCATCAGGAAGACACACTACAGAGTTGTAGCAGCTATTGGATAGTAGCTGCTTCAATGTGAAGTCAAAAGTATATTATGCAATTACTTGTAGCAGCTACGGACTTGTAGCTGCTATAGAGTTGTAGTAGCTACTTGACACTAGCTGCTATAACGTGAAAGCGAAAGTATATTATGCAATTACTTGTAGCAGCTACTCGACACTAGTTGCTACAATGTGAAAGAGAAAGTATGTTGTGCAATTACTTGTAGCAGCTATAGAGTTGTAGCAGCTACTCGACACTAACTGCTACAACGTAAAAGCGAAAGTATATTGTGCAATTACCCTTTTGCTCTCATGGTTCCCAACGTGATGTCAAGCAATAATAACCCTTCAATCGGGCGAGCAAACATTATGAACCATCCTCCTTGGAAGTAGCTCGGTGCCCGACGGTGTCTTTGTCTATCGTAAGTATTTTGTTAGTGTATAGGGTTTTGCTTCTTCTCCTCTTGTTTATGACTTTGATTTTTTAGGAATATTTAGGGTTTTGATTTTTCTCCTAACTATAACAATGGTGTTGATTGATTATAGGTCTTCGCTATGAAGTTTAACTTTCTGGGTTCAGGCTTTAAATTACATTGGGTTGTAACTTTGTAGCAGCTACTCGACAATAGCTGCTACAACGAGGTTAAACCTTACTGACTGATACAACGTGGTTAAGCCCTAATTATTGCAACGTTGTAGCAGCTACTTGCCTTGTTGTAGCAGCTACTTGCCACGTTGTAGAAACTACTTGCTATAGACATTGTAATGTATCAACAAGATTATCACTAAGATTTGATGTATTTGTTTGACAGAATTAAATGACGAGCTAGAGAACTTCTGCTTCCCGTGCATATTGTAAGAAATTGCAATGAAAAAGTAATTACCCTCAGTTCAAGGCTTTTATATTCTTAGTAGAAATAAGCGATCGACGAATGGAGTTGATAAATCGAAGCCTATTTGCCTGGGCCTTGGCCATGCCTGAAATTGCAAATATCTGAAGCCTTGTATAAAATATGTTTGACAATTGGGACGTTGAAGCCAAATGTTTCATCTTTCAAAATTAGGAGATTAGCTTCACAAGGAATAATGTTGCACTGATTCTAGGACTCCTAGACCAAGGCGATGAAGTTAATTTACAGCTGAACGTAGCCTCCGCCCCACTCTTTCTTCAATACTTCACTGATGTTGATTGTTCAAAGAAGGAACTAGAGAATAAGATGATCAACCTCAGCAAACAACCATCATTTGCTGAATCTGATACTCTCTTTTGCTAACTTTTAATATTATATTTCTTTGTTTGTGTATTATTTACTACTACTAGAAGTATATCTAGATTACCAGTACAATCATTAATTGATTGTATAGATGATTTTGAGAATTTAGGTAGATATAATTGGTATAAGACTGTATATGACTATATGACCCCACAGCTGGAGACCATTGGTGTGATGTTTTCACAGAGGCCGAAGCCAGAGGGCCTTGAGGGAAATCAAGCTCCCATGCTGAAAGGGTTTCCACATCTTCTCGCTATAAGTTCATACATTTGACGATAGATTCATATATGTTAGGCATAAAATTTTAAATTCAACCATTCTTATTATATTGCAGGTGTGGATGTGTGAACATGTCAGAATAATGGAGCCTTACAAAAGGCATGCCCTTCCAAGAATATGCAGATGGAAGTGGTCAGCCTCTCGTGTGAAGATGATAAAGTCTATGATTGCAGAACTACCTGCAGGCCAAATAATTGTTTCTTTAAGTCCATCGGATCTAGAGACACATCTGTTCTTAAATGATTACCTGACATAAGTTGTAGAGCATATAAATTAACAAATTGCTAAGGGATTTAAAGAACTAGTTCCTGAGGAATATATTGTAGAAGGTGTTCAGGAGAAAGAGTCTTATACATTTTGCCAAGCAAGGGAGTTCGAAATTGATCGATTGATGTCTCTAGTTGAGTCCAAGAAAAAAAATTACTGTGATGGAGACCAAAATTATCAAGCTAACTGATAATATAAAAACCAGTGCTAGTGATTCAAAAATTACAATTGCTGCTGCGAAGGACAAGACAATTGAAGAAAAGGACAGAATTTTATCTGTAAAAGACAAAATTATAGCAGAACAAGAGAGAAAAATAAGTGATCTTCACAGTCAGCTGCTCGCTAAGGATAAAGAGACAGTAACTGCTAATCCTAATCGACCAATAACAAGGGCTAAGAGGACTGCTATAAAGAGAATCATACCCTCACCTGCTAAAGAAATTGAGGGAGTGCTTGTGCCTAAGAGAAACAAAAAAGTATGTTTCCAGGATGAGCATGAGACCAATATGGCCAAAGGAGAGGAACTTATTGAGCAACCTGTTAAAGTTCAAGAAGCTCTTGTCCCATCTGCGAAAGTAGTTGCCACATCTTCATCATCTAAACGCCTTAGTGAGCTTGTGAAACATAAATCCAAAATCATGAAGGTACGCATTAAGTTGGTTAATTATTTTATCTTTTATTCCTATATGATATTTAATTACTCATGGAGAATACTTTTTGTCTATGTATTTGTTCAGCAAGCGAAGTCATATTTTAAGAAGAATAAAAATGATGTTGTGGTAGAGGCATTATTGAAACTGAGTCAGTTAAAGTGAGTCAAGTGATACTTGAGTTACATACTTATTGTAATGGAATGATATGATGATTAATTTTAATAATTATATTATGAACATAGGGATAAATTACATTGGAATTAGATTCTTATTGTATTGCCAAACATACATTTCATAATGTTGAATAAATTCAAACACGCATAATTAGAAGTTGCTATAACAAATATAAATTTCGTAGCTGCTACAATTATAGCAGTTGTAGCAATAACTGCTAGTGTTGTAAAACATAAATTATGGAACTAATTTACTTTTTGTTTATGTAGGGCTATGACAAAGCCACTATGGTCCAACAAAACGATCACATTGAATATGCAATCTTTAATGAATGTTTTTTATTGGACCATACTCACAAATGACGATTGCGTAAATGCATATTTTACAATCGTTGCAGAGGAAGCCAAAACATTTGGCATACCATATTGACCATCTATATTTTGTGCTGCTAGTTTTGTTGTAAGTATAACATCTAGTGCTACTACCGAGTATTTTTCTCTCCATATAGTCCTCTTGCAATGTTTGTTTCTTTACACAGGATTTGTTTGGAATGATGTCATATGAGACATTTAGTCTATCATCAAACACTAACAATGACAAGTCAATCAGATACATATTCTATCCATTAAATAACGAAGATGATCACTGTCACCTACTAATTATAGACTTACAAGAAGCTCAATATATGCATTATAACTCTCTTAGAGCATCAGAACTGTACACTTCTAAGTTTTATAGTTTTGTAAGTACGGGTCATGTTGAAGATTTCTATACATATCGGCTTTTAGTGTCTATTGCTTACATATTTTGTAATCATTCATATGCAGGTGGACTTTTTTAAGAACATGCACGAATCTTGCTACGATATCTGGTATCCAGGGCTACAATCGTTAATGTCGAGACTTTGACGTAACTACAATCCCAGGTCCAACACAAGTAAAATCGTAAGTATATGTTTATGTAATCTTTAGTTACATCTCCATTGTCCTGATTGCAATTAGATTATTAACAGTCCAAAAAAATTATATCTTTCAGGATAGATTGTGCATTTTTTTTATGCGGTACGCCGATAGTTTAATGTATCGAAGACCAACAAATTTTGGACAAGCTGGGATGAGAGAATTTAGTTTTAATGTTGGTCATAAAATTTTTACTAGCAAACATTGGATTACTAAAAAACTAGTGTAAATTTATTGTAAATATGATGTAAATTTTTACTAACAAATTTGTGTCAGACTGGTGTAAATGTATTGTAAAACTCCTGTAAATTGTCAGGCATTAGCTGTAGGAATATGTAGCAGCTACTGCTGCACATTGTAGCAGCTAGTCCCGAGAATTTTCAACAAGGTGTAACAGTTTGCCCTTGTGTAGTTGCTACAACGTGTAGCAGCTATTGCAGATTAGCTGCTACAATGTAAAGTGTGTGTTGTATCAAACTATTTAATAAATGACATTGTAGCAGCTACGATGTTGTAGATGCTACAACGTGCTAGCAAATTTTTTATTAAATGACGTTGTAGCAGCTACGAGGTTGTAGCTGCTACAACGTGAAGTTTGTATGTGTTGTAGCAACTACAACTGGCCCGTAGTTGCTACAACGTGGTTGAAAAATTAAATTTTATATTAAGTGACATTGTAGCAACTACTAACTAGGTCATAGCTTATACAACGTGAAGTCTATGTGTAGCATCTACGGGAACGTAGCTGCTACAACGTGGTAGCAAACTGTTTAATAAATGAAGTTATAGCAGCTACGAGGCTGTAACTACTACAACGTGAAGTTTGTGTTGAAGCAGCTACGGGCCCTTAGCTGCTACAACTTAGTTGAAGATTTAAATTAGCTATTAAGTGACGTTGTAGCAACTACGAGCCCATAGCAAGTAGCTGCTACAACATTAAACTGACGTTGTAGCAGCTACAGTTTTGTAGCTGCTATAAGTATGTTGTAGTAGTAAAAGTAAACGATTAAATCACTCTATAAATTGCTGCACAAAGTAGGAAGTTTCACGTTATAAGACTTCAACAAAACATCATTTTAATATCAACAAAACATCATTTTAACCTACGGTCTTCTCAAGCGAGCACCCCCCTTAGAAATCATTGCTTTCCAGCAGATTGATGGCCTATATCAGATCTGCATTAACCTCTGTCACTTCCCCATTCAGCTTGGCAAGTGTGAAATTGGTCTTTTCCAGTGTTTGAAGGACAAACTTCAACTCAACCACTGCTATAAGCCGCTGTTCTTTCAAGGTGTCCTTCCATGTAGAAGGAAGCTTGTTGCTATTCGTAGGCAGGGAGGGGAAAAAGTCTTCCCAAGACCCCATAGAAGAGTGAGAGGTCAAATCATCAGGCACTATCACAGGACCAGAAGTAGGGGTTGGCTTTTGGCGACACAAATGCACCATGACTTGGGAAGGTGAAGTCATGATATGAAATTGAAGGGTTTAGGGTTTAGGAAATTGAAGGGTTTAGATTGTCATATTTATAATGATGTGATTTCATCAATTCCAAAGATATAGCCTATTAAATGCAATGATAGAGTTGGTGACAATTAATTCGGCCAGTTGAAATATCATTTCTAGAGTTACAACCCATTTAATGCAAAGATGAAAAAATTAGTTCGTAAACTGCTACGGGCTTGTAGCTGCTACAACACAAACTTCACGTTGTAGCAGCTATGGGCACATAGCTGTCTACATAACAGACTTCACTCTGTAGCAACTACGGAGCCGTAGCTGCTACAACATAGACTTAATGTTGTAGCAGGCTGTTACAACACTGACTTCACGCTGTAGAAGCTACGAGCCCGTAGCTGCTACAACACAGACTTCACGTTGTAGCAGCTACGACCTCATAGCTGCTACAATACACACTTTACGTTGTAGTAACTACGGGCTCATAGCTACTACAACACAAACTTAACATTGTAGCAGCTACAACCTCGTAGCTGCTATAATACAGATTTCACGTTGTCGCAGCTATGAGCTGGTAGCTACTACAACACAGACTTTACGTTGTAGTAGCTACGACCCCGTAGCTGCAACAACACAGACTTCAAGTTGTAGCAGCTACAGCCCCGTAGCTGCTACAACACAGACTTTATGTTGTAGCAGCTACGGCCTCGTACAAAATAAGAATAACTGACAATGGGAATGGTCGCGAGCGAGGCCGACTGTGAGTTGCTTCTCTCGTGGCCGCAAGCGACCTCGCACTATTGCGAGAAATTCGAGCGAGCTAGATGAGGAAGGAAAGGAAAATTTATTCCGCTCGATTTTAGGTCGATTAAAAAAATACTCAAAAAATAATGTAAATAGATTTTTTTTTTTAATATGTTAGTCCATTATGTTATCATAGATAAAAGATATTCTTTTTCTCGTCGGCACCTCCAAGTAAATAGGCATAAATAAATCCATCCCCCTCCGTCGGCTGGACGGCTTACGAGATGCCACGGTTTCATCATCCGCCAGCCACTGGAACACGCCAATGCCTGAAGTCGGCCACACAGATCCCCTTTCTTCTTCTCCTCCTCCATGTCTGCTTTCCTAGCCGCCACGTTCCCGGCGTCTTCCTTCGGGGATTTCTCCAAGTTTAGTGCCTTCGACAGGAGCATTCGTCCGAACGGTCGGTCACGCTTCCTCTTTCAGTGCGATATTTTCTCGGATTCTCGAACTTTGATTCCTTATTTCAGGAAACAAATGCGGAGTGTTGAGAAGAGCTTTCGTTTCTGGAGGAATCGCCTTCTCAGTTTGCTGTTCCTTGCTGACTGCGGATACTGCTCAAGGTTCGTTCTCTATTCCCATTCTTTAACATTGGCCTAAACGATCCATAAGTTTCTTGTTTGTAAAATTGACCATAAGTAATTTATGAAAAACAATCCGCAAATAAAGATGAAAACTTGTTGATTAATTGGCCACGATTTGATATTTTAGAACATATAACACTCTAGTTCAACAACATCCACAAGCTGAGTCGGCCCCAACGAATAGTAGTTCCCTAGAAAACCAATTCTTATTATGACAAATGGGATAGGAACATCCATAATCAGATATCGAAGAGCTTGAAAATTGATGAGTCCCATGAGACACTGAAAGATGTTACCTTTTTGGATTTGATCAGAACTTTTGGCGATGCTAATAGTCTTGGTCTTAGCATTGTGCTTGCCTTCGCTTTCACCTTTCAACAATCCTTCTTAACATGCACTTGTTTCTTGTAGTAATAGCGCTTGATATTCTTTACAATTCTTAATTTTGCGCCCTCTCACAAATAAACCGTTAGCTTGATTCTTCCCATATTGTGATTTCCTATTTTGTTCTTTTGACAACAAAACTGAAGAGACAACATCCAAATCTATGGTCTCTTTGCCCTAGGTTAGTGCAGTAATTATAAGAGGGCGGCAAAGATCTCGATAACAACAATGCTTTGTCTCCATCTTCAATGTTGGCGTTAATATTGAGAAGCTAGCTTAATAATTTTTTATAGTTATTCAATGCTAATAAACAAAAGTAGCTTCCTTCATCTCCAAGGTGTACAATTTTCTCTTTAAATAGAGCCGGTTGTTAAGAGATTTTGTCGTGTAAAGACCGACCCTTTAGTTTTTCCAAAGTTAAGCAGTAGATTTCTCCTTAGCAACATTATAAAGAACTTAATCAGCAAGGCAAAGTCGAATGTTACTTACATCACGGAGTTCTAGATTCTCCCAATGTTATTTGATAAAATGGGGTTTTCTTCTCTTCCTTTTAAAACTTGGTGCAAGCCTTGTTGAACAAGTAGGTCATTCATGTTGATTTGCCAAAGGCTAAAATTGTTCTTCCTATCAAACTTTTCCACCTTGAACTTGGCAGTAGAAATCTTGGATGCCATGTTGGAGAATCTAAAAATCTTGGTTCCGATACCATTTGTCATGTAGAAGATAGGGTTAGGGAAGAAAGTAATAACAAAATTATACAAAGAAAGAGACACAATACATTATTTACTCTCAAGATGAGAGCTACATCCATGGGGTAATGACAATGGCTTCACTAGTCATGAAGTGTACAACCAAGAGTGCGAGATCACACTCTAAATTTTGTACTCATACCTCCAAGGCTCTCATTCTATAACCCCTTCACAATGTTCACTACATAATAATTCAAGGTGCTCTACCACAACAGTTTATATAGCCATGTAAGAGCCACATAAAAGGTTAAATCACTTAATGTGATTACACCATCCAAGAAACCATCAGTGCCTCCATTTCCGTTAGATGCATATATCCAAGACACCATGACTAATTCTAAGAAGTCTCGAGGAAATCAAAGTACCAAATCAAGAACCAATATAGAAACCATGAAGAGTCTCATTATTCCCATCACACGACAGTTTTACCAAGTTAATTATATGCACTGAAATATAAATTGTACTTTTCTTTAACATATGGAGTTTGTTGTCATCACAAATCATATGAGTCTCTGGTATATTACTTAGGATTTCATTATACTTTAGATATTATTTGCTATGTCTATGTAGTTCATCCTTCATCTTATATTGGACATATTGAAATTTTCGAATTAGAACATAGGCTGTTTTGGCCATTAAAAAACTAATCAATGTATGTTTTTTTGTATTCCAGGAATAGATAGATTACCATTTAGAGCAGAGGGCTATAACTTTTGGACATGGAAGGGACGCAAGATCCATTATGTAGAACAAGGAACAGGACAACCTGTCATCCTCATTCACGGATTTGGTGCTTCAGCCTTTCATTGGAGGTAATTGTTTTCAAGCTATCCATCTAGGCACTACACAATCTACTAACTGCTATGAGATCTCAGTTTTAATGTCATACTATTAGTGCTATGAAATCTTGTTTCTATATATAATGCAGCTATATGACATTAACTTTCAAATTTCTCATTGCATACTCAATGAAATTTTATAATTGTAATAATCAGATTTAACATTAATGAGCGAGTTGCATATTGAAATGAAAATTTATGCTTTCTTTTTTGTTATTCTACAAATCTTAAATGCCATATGCTACAGAACGCTTGTTTGGTGATAGATCATAGTAAAGTGGCTTGCCATTAATATTTGAATAATTTCTTTCAACTTCTAATCTAATTCAACAACCAGAGAATGTTTCTGTATTTAAATCCACCATACTATTTGCACTCAGTCAGAGAATCAAGGTGCATTGCTGGTTTCTTGAATTTTATTGCTTAAAGACCGCGTGGATTAATTTACAGCTTTTATTGACATTTTTATATCTTTTAGGGAATAATCTATTGCTTCTTTTTTTATGTTTGATCCTGTTAGTTATCAATTCCAACAATTGCAGATATAATATACCAGAGTTAGCAAAAAAATACAAGGTTTATGCCCTGGATTTGCTAGGCTTTGGATGGAGTGAGAAGGCTATCATTGACTACGATGCAACAATTTGGAGGGACCAAGTGTCTGATTTCTTAAAAGAAATTGTGAAAGAACCTGCAATCTTAGTTGGAAATAGGTAATGCAATTAAGAACACTAAAGGATTTATATTTTGTTTAAGTTTTGACTGCATTTTGCAATAAAAAAGTTATTAGGGTAAGGCACTAGGTAGTCCCCTTATTTATGTTTATTATTCAATGTACAACTATAAGTTCCTAGTGATGTATGATATTTATGCACGAGTACTTAGAACTATAGGATAAACTAGTCACCATGTTCCGAAGATTGGGAAGATGCAACTCTTAAGATGGGATAAAACTAATCTTCTAAAGATTAGAAAAATTCAGATAACCTAATCTATTGTGGATATATTAAGGAAATTTAAAGGGATCAGCTACAAGAGCAGATGGAGGTGGTATAGATAGTTGATACAAATCTCGTGACTTATGTCCAACACTAATCTAATCTCTGTCCTTGTCTGTGAATTTTAAATAGAAATCAATCTACCATTAAATGCCATTGAGCATTTTAAAGATTTGGTAAGTTTATTGACAGATAATAAATTCCAAAGGAATTCATAAACAAAAATAGAAAAAAGGATAAAGCAATAAAAACTTGTCCAATGTCTTTTGTCAATGTGTTGGCAGATATGATATTGGGTGGTGAACTAAGTGAGTAGAGAATAAGTAGATATTATCAGACGTGTTCAGAGGTTCCCAAGCAATGACTGAAGTAGAATGCTCAGTGGTATGTATCATAAACGCAGTAAAAGTACCTTCATGAGTAGAAGTACCACTGTAAAATTACTGGCACATACAAGATAGCCAGGGAGTAGCAGACATTTTGTATTTGCCAATAATTTTACAGTGGGGTGCATTGGGGCTTATTCTGATTACCAGATTGACCTTCATAGCATTGTTGACATCCATGATGCTTCTACAACTATGTGATTCACTGGATGACAACTGAACCGCCATGGTTGGCAGAGGAAGTATGTATCTTTTCAGGTTTCTCATCCTGGATGGCTACTGATTAGCCCTGCTGGAACGGCCTGATTGAGATATTATAAGGAATCAGGGAACATCAGCTTCGACAAACTTTTGGACAACCAATGTGTATAGTATCTCATCCAGAACCCTTTGCGTCTCATTAGCATTGAACTCAACAATTCTCTTGTACAAAACAATATAATTCCCTGAAAGAGCAGGTTCCCGGTTCATCTGTGTTATGATCAGTCTGGAGTTGATCAAGTTGTTAATTGTCAGCAGCAGGTAAGAGATGAAGATGGCTGATGAGGATATGAAATAGAAATTAGCCAACCAGCTACTTGAGTTTGAGATGAGCAATCCGCATTTGAATCCTTCACAAAGGAAGATGATGGCCTAACAATACTCCTCTGTGCACCTAATTATCATTGCCATGCTTTGGCAGATGGAAAGAAAAATAGCCCTTGAGGCTGAGATCCAGCTTGGATTTGAAAGAGAGGAAGATGATCCCATGGTTGCCAAGATGTAGGATTGCAGGCCAAACTATAGAGGATCTAAGGAGATCGAAAGCCTGTTGCCTCTACCATCAATTGAAATTGTTGTCAAATGATCTTCGACGACTACTAGATTGGTTCAAAGCAGGAGGTGCTTATGGCATGCAGTCAAATCTTGAGAGGGAGCAGTGAATTGGGATGTCAGCAGCTGTACGATGTTCGATGCCTATGGAAAAATAGGAATTGGATATCATGACAATGAGAGGTTCTGATACCATGTTGTAATGAGAAAAATTATCAGGATTAGTGATGCAGGACGATAGAGCGTGCGTGCAAAGGTCATAACTTTTGATTCGGGATGAACCACGTGATGATCAAGATATCAAATGGAAGTTTGTTCAGAGATCTACAGTTGGTGCCGTTTAGAGCCTTTTTGGAGGCTCGGAAGAAGTCTTGTTCTTTTTTATTATTTTTTGGATTCAGGATTTAGGGGTATTTTTGTCTTTCACAGGGTTAGAGTTTGATTATATTTAAATAGTTGTTTTTGAGAAGTTTTTGAATAATAATATTTTCGGCCGCCATTTGCACTGTTCTTTTCCCAAAGCTTCGAGTTTGGGATACCTATTTCCTGGTATTCTTCTGTCGAATCAACAAGCTTTAGAAGATTGCTTCCGGTATTCGTGCGCGAATCAACGGAATCGATAGCTTCCGGTACATCAGTTGGTATCAAAGTCAAGTTGATCTTGTGGAATCATGCCACCGAGAAGACAACAACGCGTCGTCAACTCTTTTGATCGTGATATGGAACAGCGGGCTCGAGAGATGGTTGACGGACAACTTGAACTGGTTGTGGACTAGCTAACAGAGAGGATGACAGTGATGTTGGGAACCTTGAATAAAGGAAGATCGGTCCAATGCAATAACAAACATTAGACAAACTTGGAGGAGGAAGAGGATGTTTTTGACGAGGAGGCTCCTTGTAGGCATCGCAGAGCATCTGATAAATTTGCTCGCAACTTCAGACTTTGACCGCAAGATGAGTTTGTTCCCATGTCCGCCTCCAAAATCGAGGCGGTAGGACTACGAGGAGGATACTACTCTCTGGGATCCTCCTGAAGCACGGTAAGATCCGGTTGGAATCAGTTAGTGTCGTCGTTCTGCTACTTTTTCATCGCCGACATCCTTGGATGCCATATTTGATGGCCTCATGAATTCTACTACAAAGACTGTGTCGGCTGTGCCGGTCTATGATAAGTCGGTATATGATGACGATATATCTGACGAGGCTCCGGGCCTGAAGAACTCATCATCGGCGAGGTATGAGGATGTTTTTTTTGCCATTTTGTCAGGATTTGATCATGTTTTGACACCTCCGTTTGCGGATCTTCTTCAAAACTTTCAGAAACAAATGCCAGAGTCCAAGGGCAGGAGTGATGGGAGATCTTTGGAGGAGGAGGAACAAAATATCTCAGAGTTCAAAGAGATGATTTCAAGATTCGATAGGAACAGTTCGCTGAAAGACAGGGAAGCACTATTTGTAGAGAATGATGGTTGTACAGAAGATGTAGCTGAGTTCACAGGGGACCCAGTGTATGATGAGGAAGCCATAAACGAAATGCTATTGGAACCAATAACTTTAGCTATGTTAGTTGGTATTTTTCCCGAAGAGTTGCCAGATGAATTGTCTCCCTTACGTGATATCCAACGTCATATTGATTTGAAGCTGAGTGCGACACTGTCGAGCATATCACATTATAGAATGAGCCCGCGTGAGCATGAGGAATTGTTGGTACAATTTATTCCTTTCTATGGTGATTCTTCTGATGATGATGTGGCCAACAATTCGAGGGCAAATCTTCTCTACTCTAGGAGAATGATGCGGGATGACAGAGTGAGCGTGCAGAGGTCATAACTTTTGATCTAGGATAAACCACGTGATGATCAAGATATCAAATTGAAGCTCGTTTAGATCTACAGTTGGTGTCGTTTAAAGCCTTTTCGGAGGCTCGGAAGAAGTCTTGTCCTTTTTTTTAAAATTATTTTTCATTATTTTTTTGGATTTAGAGTTTAGGGGTATTTTCGTCTTTCACAGGGTTAGAGTTTGAGTCTATTTAAACATCTATTTAGTTGTTTTTGAGAAGTTTTTGAATCAATAATATTTTCGGCCGCCATTTTCGCGTTCTTTGTCCAAAGTTTTGAGTTTTGGATGTTTATTTCCTGGTATTCTTGTGTCAAATCAATAAGTTTTAGAAAATTATTTTCGGTATTCGTGCTCAAATCAACGGAATCGATAGCTTCCACTACATCAATTAGATATCCTAGGTCCTCGTTATCTATCTTTATTATTTGTCAATATAATATTGCATCAGTACCATATGGTATGCACAATTTGATCCTTAACAACACTAAAGTTGCTTTTCTTATTCATAATTGCTAGTCACTGCTTATCGACTATATCGTATTGCAGTCTTGGAGGCTTTGCCGCTTTAATAACAGCTGCTGAATCAGCTCAGCTTGTTCGTGGAATTGTCTTGCTCAATTCTGCTGGTCAGTTTTCGAATGCAAATGCTAAACAGTCCAAGGAAAATGGAAGTGAAACAGCCTTGCAGAAGTTGCTGGTCAACCCGGTGAAGGAAGCCCTGCAAAGAATATTCCTAGGTTTTTTGTTTTGGCAAGCAAAGCAACCTTCTCGCATCGAAAAAGTCCTGAAAAGTGTAAAGCATTTACAGTAACTTCTTGCTTACTAGCTCATGTTCTTGATACGAGAACCGCAGGTAATCGTTCTTTCTTCTACTGTCAATGCAGGTTTACATAAACACTTCCAATGTGGACAATTATCTTGTGGAATCAATCACCAGGCCGGCTGGAGACCCAAATGCAGGAGAAGTTTATTACAGGTATCCAAGTTATTTAGTTCAATGGCAAACCGGAAACGTATCATTTGAACTTTCACTGAGAACAATCTGGCGTTCCTTCAGGTTGATGACAAGATTTATGTCGAACCAAAGCAAGTACACACTGGACAGCGTTCTTAGCGAACTGTCTTGCCCGCTGCTGTTGATTTGGGGGGACTTAGATCCTTGGGTTGGACCTGCAAAAGCTGTGCGAATCAAGGATTTCTACCCAAACACGACCATTGTGAATTTAAAGGCGGGGCATTGCCCCCACGACGAGGTGCCTGAACTCGTGAACAGTGCTCTTCTCGATTGGTTATCTTCGTTAGAGCTTGTAGCCAGCCCCCGAGATTCGGCGTGAAGTTTAGTTTACTTTTGTTGGTCACTGATATTCTTTGTCATGGGGTGTTTATATAATCCTTTTGTATGCTTGTGTTTATAGATACCCGAAGATTTACGAACTTTTTCGACTGCCACTTAAACTTTTACGAATGTTTCATTTACTATCAAAATATTCCATTAAGAGATGGGTAATTACTTGGTAATTTAGGAGGACAAAATGGATGTTTCATTCTCAAAAGAGAAGTTTGATAGTTGAATGGAAATGTTTGTTAGAAGTGGTTTGACATTAATACAACTTGTCTTTCCAAAAATATGTTAAATTTTGAGGGGTATTTTGATGATACTTTGGGTTATGACTCGAGCAGTAGAAGTTGAGAGTTGTAGAGATAAGGATATTAGGTAGATATGTGAATATACAAAGATGAACATGATAAAAAATGAAAATATTAAAGAGAAAGTGATGGTTGTATTTATTAGGAAAATTTTATGTTTAAGATGATACGAATATGTAATTAATGTTTAAGATAGTATGAATGTGTAATTAGATGATCAATAAATATTTCAGTTAAATGATGTGAAATTATAACAAATATATATATAAGATAAAAAAAGACTTGATTAATAATAATAAAATAAATTAAAATTTATTTAAATATAAATGATGATATAGTGGAGGATAGAATATAATAGTGTAAAAAGATCTATATAATTGATTCCATCTAGCGGGATAATATTTGATTGTTATTGTTGTTGATGATAATATTCCATTGATTGGTGGGGTGTGGCTTAAAGAATCATCGACAAGTTAAAAAATCAAATATTGTCAATCACTCTACAATACTAATAACCATTTAGTTTGCCTTTGAAATGATGGTTACTCGCAAACAAAGATTAATTTAACCTATACATGCTTCGAGGAACAAGATGGATACACGAGCGAGCAAGGAAAGAGATAGGTGATACTAAAATTATGGAAAAACTAATAGATTTTCATAAAGGCTCCTTTGAATCTAAGCTCATAATGTGAGACTTATTAAGAGTCAATCCAAGTACAATCAAATGAAAGAAATCAAAATGATGATATAAATACATGGTCGATAAAAGGAGATCATCAATGAATTCATCACAATTGGAGAACCAATCACCGATAGAGACTAAGACTAGAATGCTTTCCTTGAATGCTTTTCCAAGATCTTCATAGCATGCCTCTATGGTTAATGCCTACTCCGTATCTAAGATCTCGCCGAAGACTTCACTTGAAGATAAATTTATTATTATAGAGCTACATGAAGCTAAGTAGGTTGAATAGAAGGAAACAAAGAAAGAATTTACTTTCATAGATGAGAAGAAATGCTTTAAGTCATCAAAGAAAGGAAAAACACTTAGTTAAGTTTGTCTTTGATTGAGGTAAATTCGTATAGTTTTTCTAATAATTCAACTAATGATGAATATAATATGTATATATGAGTATAGTGGACATCAAGAAAATACTCAAATCCTAAAAAGAAAGAAAAAGGAGTGTCTAGATCAAAATTAAGAAGACACAATAACATAAGATAAGATGATATAGACTTACTTATCAAAAAGGAGAAACCTCCTCGGAATTTCTTGGAACATAGAACATTTCTTGTCATTACCGATGAAAATGATGAAGAAACAAATACAAGTGACAAGGAAGTTTCACCAAAATACAAGTGACAAGGAAGTGTTTAGAATTCTTGCTAAAGTAGTCAAATTTTATTGTGATAAATTGCATGAGCATAATATTGTATCTTCTACTCATACTATTTCACCTAACTGATTTCAAAAACCATGTGAGATCAAAATTAAGATTCGTCTCAAGTTGAAAAACTTAAGGAGAATAAGAATTTAAAATCTCAACTCCAAGAGATGAAAATTACTCTAGAAGAATTTTCAAATGATACAGAGTATTTAAATATGATCCTTGAAAATTCAAAATTAATTTTTAACAAAAGTGGGATAAACCCCAAAATAAAATGATAAAAAAAACATCTCTTTATTTAGTATCAAGAAACACAATATCATGCCCCCATGGGTGGGTGTGGTGAAGTAGTAAAATTTTCAAGGAAATAAATAAGAATATTAGAGTTCGAATTCTAATAAAGATGAATATTATGAAAGTCGTCCTTTAAATGTACATAAATTATATTCTAGATTTATCAAATAGGTGAATCAGGAGAAAATTTTAAATATGTGCTTGTGATGCTAGCAAATTCACCATCATAAATTATAAATTCAAAGGTAATGTAGAGGAGCTAGATCATAACTTTTAATTCAAATTGAATCATATGATTTTTAACCTATCAAATCGAAGCTCGTTCAGAGATTTACAATTGATTATTGGATGTAATTCGTAATGGCTTAGTCTTGGGTCCAAAAAATATGATTTAAAGCATTTTTCGAGAAGGAATAATTTTAATTTTTTTTAAATATTATTTACGTCATTTACATCGTATTTAGATTATTTATTAGTTGATGTTAGGATAGTTATTTTTTTATCAATAAACTTTTCTTAAGCTTTTCTCTAAAATAAGAGTTTTTAGATCTCTATTTTTTTGATATTCTGCTGAATTAATAGATCTTTAACAGATTGTTTTTAATGTTCATGTTTGAATCGAACATCAAGGATTCAATAATTTTCATTGCGTGTATGTCTTAATTGAGAATAGCGAGTTTTTTATTATTAAGAAAATATTTTTAATAAATGGTATATATAAGTTTGAATATATATACGTTCAATATTCACCTATTTTCATAGGTGATTGTTTTAATAGATCTTAAAATTAATTTTTAATGATGTAAAATGTCTCGCTGAATGCTTGACTTTCCTCATATAAAAGATCATGTGCTAGAATAAATACTCATGTGATTTATCTCCTTTTAGAAATTATGGGACTATCTTAAAGAGATCGTTGGGGTGACGATTTTATCTTATGCTTCAATATCCACATAATTTTCATAAATAAAATCAGTGTTCATTAGTAAAATTATAATTAAAATTATAAATAAATAAAAAACTCTTTTAAATTGAAAGTTTGATAACATAGTCAAACTCAAATTAAACTTAACAAAACTCAAATAACCAAATTTGAAGAATTTTTTCAACTACTACTTGATTCATTTTACATCCGCCCCCGTTAAACTATATTCTGATCTGGTGAAGTGGGGAATATATTTGGATTTCTAATTCAATCTTCGCCTTAGGTCAATCGCCTTGCTAGATACGCAATGTCGTTGACTTTATGTTCCAACTAAGTTGACTACTTGTCTACTTATGGCCCAGCCGATGACTTTGACTTTCGGTACCAAAAAAAAGAAAAAGAAAAATAAAAACACCGACTGCTTAAAGACGCCATTAATGCTGATGATCCACAGTTGGGTGTGCGATCTTTCCCTTTCCTCCTTCCAGCAATCGAAGCCTTCACTACTCCAAAAAACTGAGCTTCTCGATTCTCTTATTTCCTTCTGATTCGTCTTTTTTTCTCTAGATATTTAGACAATCTTTAGGTTCTTCTCTGCTTCAGATCCATGTAGAAATTCTGGTTTTGCTAACTTACTAAAGTTCTTGATCTCTCACTTTGAAGATGTTGAAGGTATGCTAGGAGCAAGAACATTGGACAAGTAAGTCTTCTTGGAAAATAGTCTTATTTCCTTACTATTTGTATCCTTAGTATTGGCAATGGTCCTGAAAGAGATTCCATTTTAAAAGATTGAAAAAAGTACTATCTCAAAAGATTCTATAGATCTGCCCTTTGTTAATTTATTTCTTTAGAGAAAGATTCCATTTTTTTTCATGTTTGAATTGAAACTGAGATACCCATGCAAGTTCTTCCCTTCATGGATTTTGTATCCTTAATATGCCATGTTTGTTAGAACATGTTTGTAGCAAGAACTTTGTTGAAAAAATAAAAAATAAAAAAAATAAAATAAAGAGAAGACAAATCAAAAGATGTCTTCTTGGAAAATAGTCCTATTTCCTTACTATTTTGTATCCTTAGTATCGGCAATGGTTTTGAAAAAATCTCTAAAAAGTTGGTGAAATTTAGATATTTCCACACGGTCGAAGTAAGGAAGCATGAACATATATATATATATGTTTAGAAGAGATTCCATTTTGAGAGATCAAAAAGAGCACTATCTTGTTAAAATGTTTTATACATCTGCCTAGACTCCATTTTTTATGTTTGAATTGAAACTGAGATATTGATGTAAGCTCTTCCCTTTCGAATTGGATTACGATCTGAAACATGCACTCCATTGATGGATTTTGTAACCTTAATATGCCATGTTTGTTAGAACATGTTTGTAGAAAGAACTTTTTTGAAAAAAAATAAAAAAATAAATACAGACAAATCAAACGATGTCTTGTTGGAAAATAGTCCTATTTCCTTACTATTTGTATCCTTAGTATTTACAATGGTCCTAAAAAAATCTCTAAAAGGGTGATGAAATTTAGATATTTTCACTCTGTTGAAGTAAGGAACCATGACACACACATATATATATATATGTTTGGAAGTGATTCCATTCGAGAAATTAAAAAGAGCACTATCTTGTTGAAAGGTTCTATACATCTGCCCAGACTCCGTTTTTTTCATGTTCGAATTGAAATTGAGATACTCATGCAAGTTCTTCCCTTCCGAATCAGATTATGATCTGAAACATGCACTCCATTGATCGATTTTGTACACTGAAGTTATGGTTTTACTTGTGTGGTCTATAGGAGCTGGATAAAACATTGTAGGTTGAAGCTTACAACCTATTCAATGGGTGGAATTGTGTCAATCATACATCTATTGCTCCTCGTTCTCCTCTTTGGACATTCCAAAGGGGATCCGAGATCTCAAACAGTGGAAGTCACTTGTTCGAGACAATTGGAACATAATTCAACGACATATGTTCCGAACTTCCTTGCTGTAATGGATAGCATTGGCAGCCAGATCCGATCCGATGGTTTTGGCAAGGCAACTATGGGCTTAGCGCCAGATGCAAACTATGGACTAAGCCAATGCTATGGTGACCTCTCCTCTCTAGACTGTGTTTTATGTTATGCCGAGGCTCGAACTGTTCTTCCCAAGTGCTTTCCCAATACTGGTGGACGCATCTATCTCGATGGTTGCTTTATGAGGGCTGAGAATTATAGCTTCTTTTCGGAGTATATCGGCCCCGAAGACAGGGCAATATGTGGAAATACAACTAGTAAAGGTAGAGCTTTCGAACAAGCAGCCCGGCAAGGTTTGCTGGAGGCAGTAAATAGAGCTCCTGGAAATGGCGGCTATGCGAAAATTTCGGTTCCTGAAACCAAGGGCTCGAATCACTCAGCTTATGTTTTGGCTAATTGTTGGAGGACACTGAACGAGACCACTTGCAAGGCTTGTCTAGCGAATGCATCAGCTTCAGCAGTTCGATGCTTACCTTGGTCGGAAGGCCGTGTGCTCAACACAGGTTGTTTCTTGAGATATTCCGACACGAATTTCCTTAATCCAGACAAGAGCAGAAGCCATCAAAGAAGTATGCTACATTAGTTTTTTCTTTGTGCTGTTAGAATCTATCGAAATTTTTGTTCAGCTGGTTTCTCGATGTCTTATGTTTTGGTGTTTTGGCAGGGAGCATTATAGCTATGGTTGTTGCTGTCGGTAGTGCTCTCATAGTTGTTGTCGTCGGGATTACGGTTGCAGTAAGGTTGTGGAAGCAAAGGCAACTAAAGAAGAAGAGAGGTAAATGATGCTACTTCTATATTCATATAATGCACAACCAGTTACTTGCTTATTATTGTTCCATCTTCGTAAATAAAAAAGAAGGCTTGTAAACTCATCATAAAATCTCTATGATAGATTGCTTATTGCTTTTCATCTTCTCTTTTTCGCATCTAAGGTCTCTGTTGTGTACGAATTCGTATTCTCAGGTTTGAATAATTCAGTAAACATGGAACCGGGCTTATTCAATAATAGTTTGAACTTCAAGTATTCTACACTTGAGAAAGCTACAGGAGGCTTTTCTGATTCCAACAAACTCGGGCAAGGAGGTTTCGGAACAGTTTACAAGGTGAGAAACCATTTCTGTTTTTCATATTTTGGATCGACGAGCCTCTCGTACCAATGCAACATCAAATGATTAGAAAAATTCTATAGTATACAGAATTGTGTAAATTTGTAAGACCAAACCAATTCTATAGGTTCTAAAGTTTGATGAACTTGAAACTTGCTGATAGGGAACTTTGGTCGACGGACGAGAAATTGCTGTGAAGAGGCTGTTCTTCAACAACAAGCACCGCGTCGCAGATTTCTACAACGAAGTCAACATAATTAACAGTGTGGAGCATAAGAACCTTGCTAGGTTGTTGGGTTGCAGTTGCTCGGGACCTGAAAGCCTTCTCGTTTATGAGTTCCTCCCGAACAAGAGTCTCGATGGTTTCTTATTCGGTATAAGATCAATTCGATACATTGAAGGTTATTGTACTAAATCATTTCTATGCCATAAAGGGTTTGTATTCTGTATAACTTTAACAGATCCTGAGAGGGGCAAGGAATTAAATTGGCAAAAAAGGTTGGGCATCATTACCGGCACGGCTGAAGGTCTTTCTTATCTGCATCAGGACTCGAAGATTAAAATAATCCATAGGGATATCAAAGCAAGCAACATCCTACTAGACATAAAATTTCGACCGAAAATTGCTGATTTTGGACTAGCAAGAACATTCCAAGACGACAAGAGTCATATAAGCACCGCAGTAGCAGGAACACTGTGAGTAACCTTGCGATTGTATTTACCGATTTATTCACATGTTTGATAAGAATTTATGTCTTTTGACAGAGGCTACATGGCTCCGGAATACTTAGCCCGCGGACAACTGACAGAGAAGGCAGATGTCTTCAGTTTTGGAGTGCTTATGATTGAGCTAGTGACCGGCAAATCTAACAACCGGAGCAAGATTTATGAATGTTTTTCCGGGTCATCAGAGAGTCTTCTTACTCAGGTAAGCAGCTGCTCTTACTCGATGAACATCATTTGTGTTACTATGTTGGGTTTTATGTACTATTTGGTCTTTTCGTTGCTTATCGAGTAGGCATGGAAGCATTTTCAATCAGGAACAATTGAGCAGATGATCGATCCAAATATTCTTCTCGACGATTATCAAGATGTCGACATAGTGAAGGAGGAAATCAGGCGGGTGTTCCATGTGGGACTTCTATGCACCCAAGAGAGTCCTTCACTTAGGCCATTAGTAGCAATTGCTTTGCGGATGTTGTGCACTGACAGCGAACTTCCTGCACCCACCAAGCCACCTTTCACCGACGAGACCACTATGGAGCTTGACGAGACCAAAGATGTAGAATGCCATCCATCTCTTTACTCCATTGCTAGCGTCTCCACTGGCTCATTCTATCCGCGGTGATCAACACAGGTGTTTGAGTGGTACTTGTAAGATTGATGTCTTTTGTCGAAGTAATTATCTTATTAGTCAATCAACAAACTTGTGGTTTCTTTAAGTTTCCCAAATGTAAAACTGATTCTATTGAAGTAGATACTAATGCCTATTTCAAGTCGATTGAAGTTAGATTGTGTTGTGAGTCATAGATGCTTGGGATAATGTTAGAGGTCATTCGTGAGGCGATATTAGTTGGACGATGCAACCTCACAATCAACACAATATATAGATCCCACAAATAGACAATGATGTTCCTCATGAAGACCTTTTGTTTCTTCTTATCGTTGAATCAATCGACAATGCAAGCTTAGTCTTTTAGACGATACTATAGAAGAAAATGAGTTGTCACTATAGGTCGTTGCAACAATGAGAGTTTGTGGAGCTACGATGGATTAAGTATTGATGGATACTTCCATGAGGAACTACAACTGTAAGAATCCATAATACGCTCGATTTGAAGAGTGAGTTGTCGCGAGCGGGAGCACGAGCACAAGAATTGACATGGTCACAATATGACCTATAAGCAAACTAGTAGATAAAGAGAGAGACTTGAATGTTCTTGGATATGATATATATTTTCAACATTAAAAATTAGCGTAACATTAAAAATGCTAGAGGAGCAATTATAAAAGTCTTAGAGAAGTTTCTAAGTAACCGTTCAGTGTTAATTCAGACAAACATGTAGTTTCTTATATTATACTCCTTAAATTTATGGTGTTCATCAACTTGAATTTTTTAAGTTTCATTAATGAGTTAATTTTCTTCTAACATCAGCATGACTCTATATGATGCACTTAAAGCTCTCAATTGGCTTAGATGAATAGGAAGTGGTAGGTAAATGAATTAAGTCAACAAGTCGATCAACAATTATGTTTACCTGTGCTTTTTTAATATATTTGAATTATCTAATCAGCTCCTTTAACAGTGTGCATTAATTGGATAAATTATCCTAAACTTCCTAACATCAAACTCAACTTCCTTCTCAATCCTAGCGTAAGAAAAAATTTATTCCCACTCCTTGCATGCAAACTTTCCTTTGCTTCAACTCCCTACACATCGATTTACCTAATTATTCTTATTTTTCATAGGTACAAAAAGTCCAAAAAGAGATATAATTCCTCCTAAATTTAACATATTTAAACTAGAATTTATTATATTTTCTATCAAATTTAGAATGACTCTTTTTTTATTTGTCGCGAGGGAATAGAAGCCCTCATTATTTTTTATGGGTACAAAAATTCAAAAGGAGTTATAATTCCTCCTAAATTCAGCACCATTTAATTATAATTGAGTATATTTTCTATCCATTTGAGCACGACTTTTTTTTCCTGACCAATCGATTCAGAACTCATACCAATCAATTGGCTTAAGGTGAATCGATTGAGTGATTCTAGTTAAATGGTGCTGAATTTAGGATAAATTATACCTCATTTTGGACTTTTTATACCTAAAAAAATTGAGAGCAATTAGGTAAATCGGAGGCATTAGGGAGTTGAAGCAAAGAAAAGTTTACATGCAGGGAGTGGGAAATTTTTTTTTCTGACACAGGGATTGAGGAGAAAGTTATATAATATATATATATATATATCTATGAACCCAATTAATTAAATTATATATGATATCCTAACGCTTCGTACGCGACCGTGTGCGATGGCCACTGTAGCAACGCCATGTTAGTATTTTTTTTTATTTTCCTATTCTAGTCGCGCCCCGTCGGAATTAAC
This sequence comes from Hedychium gardnerianum, assembly GCA_038050645.1. NCBI lineage: Eukaryota > Viridiplantae > Streptophyta > Magnoliopsida > Zingiberales > Zingiberaceae > Hedychium > Hedychium gardnerianum. The sequence goes on from JBBUKS010000065.1 coordinate 4,796,788, forward strand.
CCCGTCAAAATTGCCAGCTCATTTTTTTTTAATCTCTCTTCTCCGGCCATCCGCTTTCCGGTCAAAACCTTCAAAACCCTTTCCCAAATATAATTTCCCTCTCTCAGTCACTCTCTCGCTCAGACACTCTCGCTGTAAACCCTTTGCTATGCTTTACTGTCGCTGTCGCTCCTACCGTCAATGTTGTATCTGCTCATCCGTCGCAAGCAAAGCATAGCTGGGGGCAAGCTTCTTCTCCAAGGGGCCGCCAGCTTGTCAAACTGCCTTTCACTGTTCTTCGCCGATAAACTCCCTTGGTGCCGCCTTGCCTCGCCTGCCTGCGACCCTTCATCTACATATACGTGTCCATATTCTACTATCAAACTTTTAACTGTCCGTTCCTGTCTTGTTTTAGGGTTTAGCACATTGTAGCAGCAATGAAATCGTAGATGCTACAACCTTCTTGTTCCGGTCTAATCACATTGTAGCAGTTATGGAACCGTAGCTGCTACAACGTGCTAGTTATAACCACGTTGTAGTAGTTACAGTTCCGTAGTTGCTACAATGTCAACATTGTAGCAGCTAGGTTACAACCACGTTGTAGCAGCTACGGAACCGTAGCTGCTACAACCTTGTGGTTAAAACCACATTGTAGTAGCTACGGTTCCCTAGCTACTACAATGCTATGCCTGCTGTAACCACATTGTAGCATCTACGATAATTGCAGATGTTACAATGTTCTTGTCAAAACTAGTTGAATTATCATTTAATTTTTCAAAACTAACATTGTAATGTATCACCAAGATATTAACTATTTGTTTACAGATTTTAATGACGTCTATTGCTTCAACCTTCCACAGAAGCTCTACTTCTTGTGCATATCGTAAGAAAATACAATAGAAAAGTAATGTCCCCCAGTTTAAGTTGTTTATAAAAGCACTAGAACCAAATGATCGATAGATGGAGTTGCTAAGTAGAAGCCCATTTTCCTGGGCCCTAGACATACTGCATATTGCAAATATCAGAGGCTTTGTACAAAATATGTTTGACAATTGGGACTACCAAGCTAAGTGTTTCATATTTCAAAATCAAAAGATTAGATTCACAAGAAAAGATGTTGCACTAATTTTAGGACTTCCATAGCATGACAATGAAGTTCCTTTGCATTTGGATGCCAGCTCCACCCCACTCTACCTTCAACATTTCATGGATCGGGAGTGTTCAAAGAATGAAGTAGAGAAGAAGCTGATCAACATCAGAAAACAATCATCTCCTGAATCTGATGTTTTGTTTTGTCAACTTGTTATTTTGTATTTTTTATATGTGTATTATTTACTACTACTAGCAATATATTTAAACTACCAGTAAAATCACTACTTGATTGTGTAGATAACTTTAAAAATATAGATAGATATAATTGATGTAAGGTTGTATATGAGCCCATAGATGGAGGGCATTGGTTTGATGCTCTCATTGAGGCCCAAGCCACCGGGCCTTGAGGGAAATCAAATTCCAATGCTGAAAGAATTTGCACACCTTCTTGTTGTAAGTTGTTAAATTGTACTGTAGCTTCATTGATTCAAAATTTATAATCATACTTATTATATTGTAGGTTTGGATGTGTGAACATGTTAGAATCATACAGCCACACAAGAACTTTGCCCTTCCAAGAATTGGGTAATGGAACTGGATAATTTCACGTGTATCTACAATAAAGACGATGATTCCCCAACTACCTTCATAAAAAATAATAGCATCTTTGGTTCCATCAAATTTAGATTACATCTGCAATCAACTGATTTCCTAGCAAATGTGGAAGATCAAATTGATGATCAAATTGCATAGCACTTTGGCAATATTGAAGCTTTTCTTGAGCAAGTAGAGGATATTTAGGAGCATGTAGCAGAGGATGTTCAGGAGCAAATTGAATGTCAATATTGCAAAGTAAAAGATGACTCCCTTGCTGAGATACATTCTATGGTTGTTGAGTTAAGCAGGGAAAATGAAGAGAAGGAGAAAAAAATAAAAAAACTTGTTGATTTAATGGAGAAGGGTGCAGTGATGCTCATATTAGCATTGTTGAGAAGGACGAGACTATAGCTGCAAAGGATAGAATTATCTGTCAAAAATAGAATCATAGCTGAACAAGAAAATAAAATTGTAGAGCTCTAAACACTACTGCAGAGCAAGGTATCAGATGAGGCAGGAGCAACCCCTACACCGGATAAAGAGGCCATAGAGCCTAGTCCTACAATAATGTATGGAATGAAGACGTGTGCTAGAAAGAGTACTAGGCCACTACCGACTCATAAATTTGAACAAGCCCCCAAGAAAAAGAGAACTGATAAAAAATAAACCACCAAGGGGAAAGTGAAAGGTAAGGAGATTATTCAACATGACGTTGTAGAAACCCCTGTCCCATTAAACATAGTTGCCCCAGTTTCATCAATTAATACTGCCACAGTTTCATCAAATCAACAAATGAAGGTTGCAGAGATTGAGAAGGTCAAAACCAAAATATTCAAGGTAGGGATGATTGTAGTTAATTTTTATTGTTGTTAATCCTCAATGACATGTTTGTGTACGTATGTGTTTAGCAAGCGAAGACATGTTTTAAGAAGAATAAAGATGATGTGGTAGTAAATGCATTATTGAAGCTCAGACAATTAAAGTGAGTTGTTTGGTAGCGTAGTTACATAAGGATGTAAAACAATGATTATTAATTTTGTTGAAGTCTCATGTAAGGCTGTATATTAAAAGAAGAATAATACTGTTTTTATCTTTTTCATGTTGTATTGACAATAATACATTTGAATGTTAAATTTCAGTATAAATCCAAAAAATATTTGAATGTAGTTTTTTGTAGCTGCTACAATTGTAGAAGTTGTGAATATTATTCAATAATAATAATAGTGATAATTTATTATTATGTTTTTTTTTTGTTTATATAGGGTTACGACGCTTCTAGTATGGTCCAACTCTATTTTCTCATTAGATATGGAAGATTTAATGACAGTATTTGATTGAACTCAGTGCACCCACGACGATTGCATTAATGCATATTTTATAATTATAGCAAATGAAGTCAAAACCTCTGACACACCATATTGCTCATATATATTTTGTGGGGTTGGATTTGATGTAAGTATTTGACTACCTGAACTAATCATAGCTGATTTTTATTTGGATTTTAGTCTACTAAATATGAATATTGTTTACATAGGATAATTTTGAGATAATAGATTTCGATGTAAGGCAACAATCTGCTCAAACTGATGAATATAAGGCCATTAGATATATCTTTTGTCCTCTTAATAATAAAGATGATCATTAGCATCTAATGGTCATAAACCTGGATGAATGTAAAATAATTCATTATAACTCTCTTGTCGCTACAGACAATTACACTGCTATCTTTGAAAAAGTTGTAAGTATTATGTTATACATGTTTTTTTCCTCTTAGCTTTCGATATGTATTGATTACTAATGTCATTTACGTGTAGATGGAGTTTTTTAAGAGTCTAAATGACTCATACTTTGAGATGTGGCATCAAGGTTTAGAACATATTTCCCAAAGAGAATTTTAAACGATTCAAGTAAATGACCCCACACAAAGCAAATCATAAGTATTTGCTACTACATCATATTCTTGATTGCAATTGGGTTTATACAAGTTAAAAAATATTTTCTTGCAGGTTAGATTGTGTTTTTTTTGTGATATGCTATGCCGAGAGTTTGATGTTTCAGAGATCAAGCGAATTTAGGCAAGATGATATGAAAGCTTATAGATAAGAGTTGGACAAAAAATTATGACAAACAAAAACTGATTGGTGCAAGTGTGATGTTGTGATCTATGTAATATCATAGATAAAATTCAAATTATATATTTGTATTAAAAATAATTTTGTGATAAGATGTTGTTGTTATGATATAGTGTTTGCATGATGTTGATTTTGTTGTATCAAATTTTAAGTGTGTATTTGTTAAATCATGTTGTAGCAGCTACGTGCTCATAGCTACTACAACGTGAAGTCTGTGTTGTAGCAACTACGAGCTTGTAGCTTCTACAACGTGAAGTTTATGTTGTAGCAGTTACGGGCCTGTAACTACTATAATGTGGTAGTATTTTTTTATATTAAATTACGTTATAGTAGCTACGAGCCTCTAGCTGCTATAACGGGAAGTCTGTGTTATAGCAGCTACGGGCATGTAACCGCTATAACGTGAAGTCTGTGTTGTAGCAGCTACAGTGTTAAATATGATAATTAAAAATAGTAAAAATAATGTGTGTTAATCTAGAAATAAGTTTATAGATTTTTTTTGGAAATTTTAAAGAATTTTTCTGGATTTAAACAGAGCTAATATGACAAGTTCAAGGGGATATAAATAACAGACTTTTAGAAATCCTATTTGAAAAATCAATTAAGTGAGAGTTGATTGATTCAATTAAACATATGGTTGGAAATCAAAAGCCTAAGCTAGGTTATATATAACCTATTTATTTCTTCCTTTCTCCACATTCCACCGAGCCGCCCACCTCTTTTCCCCGCTCGATCTTCCCCTCTCCACAGAGCAGTCGCTACCTTCCTCTTGTTTCCCCCCATCTCCGGCCGCCTCGTCAGCCGACGTGTTCTCCACCGACGTGACCATGCCTAGGGATGGCAATTTTCCCCATGGGTTCGGGCCCCCGTGGGGAAAACCCGAAATAGGGACGGGTTCGAAATTTTTTTTCAAGTATGGGTTCGGGTTTGGGGATTTTTAAAATCTCCGAAGTTAAACCGGGACGAGTATGGGAATGCTATCCCCATCCCCAAACCTGCCCCGATACGACAAGATGGGGATGGGGATCGGAACGGGGATGGGGATTCCCCGATTACTTTGGTAAATATTAAAAGGGAAGCGGAGATTCTCGAGGATGAAAAGCGGGGATGAGGATGGGATGGGGATTTAATCATTGTGGAGTCGGGGATGGGGATTCCCCGATTAAAAAAAAAACAAGGATGGGGGCGGGGATGTAATTCGGTGGTGAGGATGAGGATGGCAAACCCGCCCCCGCCCCGCCCCATTGCCATCCCTAACCATGCCACAGCTGCCGCCGCCATGGCCAAGCTAGGCCGGCTATCACTGTCGGGCCGAAGCGAAGCCGTCGCCGTCTTCTCCTTCCCTTTGCTTGATTCTGATCCACCTCTATTTCCCCGACCACCGGCGAGCCGCGACCACCTCTCCTCCAGATCAGCATCGTCGGCGGTCAGGGTTAGGGTAAGCCTTCACCTGTTTCTTTTCCTTTTTCTTCGAAATTGGTTCGGTTGATTAAAGATTCCAGCCAATCTTAGGTTAGATCCGAACCTTTTACTTCTCCGGCCAGCAATCAGTCTCGCCGGCTAGCTGCAGGGGTTTTCCCAATCTACTTCGGTCATCAGCCCATAGGTCTCGGCCACCCCAGTTTCTGCTCCGGCCACTACCACAGTCGGGGGTCATCTTCGGCCAGCTTTAGTGGTAGCCGTCGTTCGGTTGATAGGCTAACTGTCGGTCATAAATGTCAGGCCTGTTTTGCTCCGGCCACATCAATGCCATCGGCCAGGCGCTACTACAGTCAAGATCCGGCCACCCTAGTCAGCTGCAGGCCTCCACCAGTAGGTAAGGATGATGAATTGGGTTTTTGTTAGCTATGTTGAGTTTAATTTGGTCTATGAATTTAGAAATGAGTGTAGTTTTATTATGTTGCTTAGTTTTATCTTCTTAGATTGGACGTGATTTAGATGGGTGGAGAATCAGTTTGGTAAAGATTAATTGTTCTAGCATATTTACATCCTTAGGTTATGAAATATACTAAATTGTA
>JBBUKS010000065.1:4840587-4851214 GCA_038050645.1 Hedychium gardnerianum
GGTGAGCAAGAAGGAGAAGGCTCGTGAACAAGTCTACTCCTCCCCGGTCGATTCTCGGCCTCGGTTACAGGCTATGGGGGGGGGGAGCTCGATTGGAGATGAAAAGAAGCTTAGTTTAGGTATTTATAATGCTCAACTTAGGTTTTAATTAATTAACTTAGGGTTTCAAATTAATACCTTGGGTTTAATTATTTTTATCAACTCCCAGTTTAATTAGTAATAACCTTAGTTAATTCGTATGAATTCGGTTTAGTCCCCGAAAAAATTCTAAAATTTTCATTAGTTTATTTCTTATTTTTAAGGCCTATGTTTTTAATTTTGTCATATCTTACAGGACATCCCTTCCAATGAGAAAGAAATTGATGCACTTTGTTTCTCTTTTTACACTTTGACTTTGAAATATTTCTTTTTGGTCATCCTTTCCCATGAGTAAGTAAATATCTGAGTTTATTGTATGACAAGAATAATATTTATGCCTTCATTGAAATCATGTGGCATGAAGGCAATAATAATGATGATGAGAATTCCATAAAACCTATAGCAAAATCAACATACAATTCAAACTTCTCTAAGCAAATTAACACATCCTTTAATTTAAAAATCGAACAAGTTAGAAAGTTAAATAAATAAACATTGTAATTAGTCTTTCTCACAATATGGTCAAATAGAGAAGATATGAATGGTATGGATGCATCTAATGTAGATGTGATGAAGAAATTTGAATTAACAAATACAATATGGAAATTTACCGTATAATTTCTATCATTGTTTCAGTAGATATATTTCTAAAATGCAAAGTGGAGTTCTTGGTTAGGTATATAGAAGAAAATCAGCCATTTAATTCAATTGATTGACAAACAAAGATATTAAAAAAATGATTAACCAGGTCGGATAACGTCGGACCTGGGGTGACCGATCCGGCCCCACGGAAGTTTCTCACCGGCCACCAGGGTAAATCGGGAAGCGCTAATGGAGGCCCATCCAAAATGGCTAGCATTCTTAGGCCCGCTTCTCATTAGAGGGAAAATTCCCTGCAATGCGTCATAGCTGAGATTCAAACCTTAGATCCCTTGGTTATTCATTGGAGGATCTAACCATCGCACCATAGCCCCGGACAAACATGGAAGGAATCATACCAAGTGATTTGTAAAATTTTAAACGGTCACCTTGCATTACTAAATCATGATGCTTGTTGTGTTTAGTTTCTTTGGATAACATGAATGCAACATATTATGTAACTCAAATTCATCATTAGTATATAATCAATTAGACTCCAAAGAAGTCAAGTTAATATTCTTCTAATATTGGATCATTAAAAGGCTTGTCCAAAACATCACTAGAGAATTCTTATAAAATATTTTTAGAGGATTTCTCTAAGGTTGGATTGTGAAGATGTTTATTTGAACACATTTCTTTTATTTTAGAGGCAAGCTCATGGATTGTAAGAGTACTAAGGTCTTCATGCGATGTCTTCAAATTCAATTCATTTGAAGAAGGTTGTTTTGTTTTTACATATTTATTGGACAATCTTCTCTTAAAGCTTAGTGGCACATAACTTTTCATTAATTGTCTTCTCATTTCGTGCCACTATGTGATGGGTTTTTGTCCATCTTGTTCCCTAATATTTTGGACGCATCACCAATTAGTTTTAGCAAGTCCAATGAGTGTGAACTTTATTAGTAAAATTGACCCTTGATCAAGGTTGACTAAGCTTGAGTTGACTCGAGTTGAGTTTTTATATTTGATCATTATATTTGAGGTTACGTAATACAATAAGTAGGTCAAGGTTGACCAGATATTTTAGAGTTGATCAATATACTTGACGGTTGAGCAACACATCAAATAAAAGGGGAGATTGTTGGTGTAATCCATCTTGGGCCAAGGTTAACCAAGTTTGATTTGGGTATCGATGATGGTTGAGAGAAAAGTCAAGTAGGCCAAAGTTAATCAGATACTCAACAGTAGAGAAGTCAAAGTGGGTTACGATTGATCGGACACTTGGTGGTTGGAAGTCCAACAAAGATTTGGCAAGGGCAAAGTCCAAGTAGGTCGTGGAGGATTGGATACTTAGCATGAGAAGTAAAGTTCAAGTTGGTCAATATTGACCAAATACTTGGCAATGATGAAAGTCCTAATAGGTTATTGAGGACTAGATGTTAGTCATGTGGTGAAAGTCCTAACAGGTCAAGGTTGCTCGGATGTTAAGCATGAGACATGAAGTCCAAGTGAGTCCAAGTTGACCAAACACTTAGTAGTGGTGAAGTTATGACAAATCAAGGTTAACCATATGCTAAGCAACGGTGAAATCCCGGTAGGTTAAGATTGACTAAATGCTAGGCAAAGTGAAGTCCTACCAGGTTAAGGTTGACCCGATGCTAGGCAAAGGAAGTCCTAATTAGTTGAAGTCAACTGGATCCTAGACAAAGTGAGAATTTAGTCTTGGTACGGCTGAAATAGATGTATAAGTCGACTAATATGAACTAGCAATTGACTTATGAACTCCTAAATCATAAAATTGGTATTTAAGGGGGGTTTAAATGGGTTTATGGTATATCAATCAACTATTGGATATGAGCAATCGACTGATGGCATTATTACAGCGAACAAATTTTTTTTGAGTTGATTCAAGAACTCGAGTGTTGATGTAACAATCGACAAATAGGGTATAGGAGTCTACTATTGTGATCAATGATGAATTGGAAGAGCCATTTTGTAGGTGCAACGTTTGAATTTTGGATGAACAATTGACTGATGGTGATGAGCAATCAACTGTTAGGTAGTTTCCAGTCACGATAGCGATGTTATAAAAGAGAGTTTCATTGAGGATTTTGAGCGTCAGTTCTTAGAATTTTTTAGGAGAACTGTTGTTGCATTCTAGACCTTCAAGAAGCAATTCAAAGCAACCAAAAGCGAGCAAAACATATATCACTTATGTAAATTGTTGTTTATATTATATTTTATTTTTCTCTCTTTGTATTTTGTTTGTGTTGCTTGTATAAGAATAGGTTTGTAAGAGGTTACTACACCTCTGGAAGGTGTCCAAGAAGGAGAAAATATAGTAGTTCTATCACTAGGATGCTAGGCCATGAAGAAAGAATCAAGGTTTTGAACCACGTAAAAATCAATTTGTTGTTCTTGTGTGTTGTTTGTATTTATTTCTGTTATTTCTGTTGGGTTTTAATTCTTTGTAGACGATCACAATGAATGACAAACATGATCAAAAATGAATCGATATTCACCCCCCTCTAGTGACATCACCATTCCCAACAAGTGGTATCAAAGTTGAAATGCTTTGAAGAGGATGTTGGTCGTGAAGTAGGAATCAAAGTTCTAAACCACGTAAAAATCAATTTGTTGTGCTTGTGTGTTTTTGTATTTATTTATTTTATTTCTGTTGTATTTTAATTCTTTGTAGACGATCACAACGAACTATAAACATGATAAAAATGAATCTCTATTCACCACCCCTCTAGTGACATCACCAGTCCCAATAGTGGTATCAAAGTCGAAATTCTTTGAAGAGACTTAACAACCTTTCAAGCACAATGCTAGAGGGAAGAACGAAAAGTTGAGATTTTGAGTCCTTTGATGCCCAATAAGTAGTATCATAGCAAGGTTGCTCTTGTAAGGACTAATGATTGAAGGAGCATAACACTTGAGGAAGAAGGAAGAGTTGAGATTTTGAGTCCTCAGATATTTACAAGTGGTATCAAAATCAAAATTGGAATGAATCCTCGAGATGGATTTGGATATGACACTCGAATTCCACCGCCTTTTAGATTAGGAGGATTTACTCAGTGGAAGACGAGAACCGAGATGTTCTTCCAAATGGATATAAAAAAAAAAATTGCTCTAATGGAAGGATTTGAAACTCCTAAAGATAAAAGGGGAAAACCTCTTTGGAAGAGCAAATGGGCTAAGGAGCAAATCAAGAGATTTGACGCTCATGATAAGAGAACCAAAATTTTGATCAATTTGATACCTAATGACATCTTGTGCAAATTTGGTAAATACAAGGATGCAAGTGATTTATGAAGCAAGTTGGTCAAATTCCATGAAAATCAATCAACGGCACAAGATGAGGATGAGCCCCAAAGGGAGACTCATTGGCTCAAGAATCGAAAAACTTGGAAGTTCAGAGGTGTTCAACACCCGAGATGGAAGACGAAAAAATCCTTATCTCAAGGCTTGAGGGGAGGATAGACCATTGTCACCAGAACAAGAGAAAACCCTATACATTCTGAGTTGATGAGGAAAATTGTACCACCTCTACAAGTTTAGAGAGTCCAACACAAGAATGTATAATAATCTCAACTTGTAGAAATAAAGATCACATTATTTGATATGAGTGTAGGGGGAAAGGGCATTATAAGAGCAAGTGTCCAAAATTGACAAAGAAGAATGCTCTAGTTGCACCTAAGGCTGAGGAGAAGCCAAAAGAAGTTGAATCCTTGGTGTGAAAGAGCAAGAAGGACATAGTGTGTTTCTCATGCAATCAATGAGAACACTATCAAAATCAATGTCCAAGGAGGAGACTCCAAAGTAAGGAAAAAGGAAGAAGTTCAAACTTAAGGGGAGATTTTAAGGTGAAATCAAAGGTATCATTTCATAATAAAATTCCTTTACATCATAATAAAAAGCATGCTAGAAGTAAATTTTATGATTTTAATGCTCCCTATCATGAGCATAGAAAAGTTGAAAAATCTAAGGACAATTTTAGATTATGTCATGATAGAATTATCTTACCTAAGGATAGGATGGTAGAGGGTGATCTAGGTAAGAACCCTAAGAAAGGTAAACATATGCCTAGAAAGAATAAGGGCCAAGGTGGACATGAAAAATCTACAATTAAGGCCTTAGAGATGAAAAATCAAGTCTTCCAGTAAAGACTTAATAAATTGGAAAAAAATCATTAGTAAGATGAAAATGTGTTTAATGGGTCTAAGAAACAAAATCTAGGTTTAGGTCAACAAGAACTATCTAAGGACGAGAAAGGTTTGAGATCCAAACCAAAGTCCAAAGAGAGTGTGGCGTCAAATGATAGAGTTTCATATAACTATGGAACTAATTCTAGCTTTAGAAGTGGAGTCAAGATTACAAGGGAGGTCATCCTTATTGTTGATCTTGATGAGATTAGCATGACTAAAACTTCTAAGGAGATTAGAAAAGTCATTAAGAAGATAATAGGGAGGTTATCATTAAAAAGTACCTAGTACATCCAAGGAGGTCCAATAGGTTTTGAGTTCCTAAGAGTATAACCCCAACACTAATTGGGTATAGGGTGTGCTAATCTAAACTGGAAGAGTAATTAATCTAACCATGGTAAAAGTTGACACTTTAGAGTATTTTTAAGGTATGAGAGTTATCTTGAAAAAGAATATCCAAGAATCTTAACCTAGAGGATTTCATAGTGTGTCAATAAGAATTGAGTTTTAAGTTAATCAAAATTTGACACAGTAGGATAGAATCCAATTGTGTACCAAGTTTGAGGTTTTGATACATTCGAGGGAGTTGATCCACTTATATCAAATTTCATATTTGGCATAATATTAGATGACGACATATAGAATGGAGATCTATGTATTTTTAAATTCATGTTATCTATGCTTAACATGTTTGTGTGTTGATACATGTCCTGACATCATGTCATACATGATTGTATATTTATTTTATATTGCCATGATAATTAATTCTTCAAATGGATACATGGATTTGATAGTATCATGCCATTGTTATATATGCATCATTCAAATATGTTGAATTTCTTTTGAAAGATATGCATTTGATATATGTCATGCTCATTTATATACATCGATTTAATTTTTTATAATTAAGGATAAATGACATTATTTGACATTCGAGGTAGGATGGTCAAATTAGAAAAGCCTAGATAGATATGCATGATCCCTTAGTTTAGGAAAGAACATTTTACATCTCAGATGAATCATATGCTGACTTGTGTATATATTAAGACACATTAGACATAAGTGAGATGTTAGGATGATAAACTAAGTTCAAGGTGTTGATATGGTGTATCAAAATGAGCTAAGCATCATCAAATCACATGGATTTTGCAAGGAACAATCATGATTAAAACTAATGTACAAGTCATATGCATTTAACTCATACATTATGGTTAAAAATTATTTTGAAAAGTTTTTCAAAATCATTTTGGAAAACTTTGGTGAACTTTATTTGCCGATAGAAATCACCATTGATAGTGTTGATACAAAGTTAGGGTGAAATATTAAAATTTTTAATGGTTTCCAACTTTATGTCATTCTTTGAAAGTCATTTTTTGAAAATACTAGATATTTTCTTTAAAACTATTTTTCACTGGTAGTGTTTGGCATAAGAAATGTATGTATGAGTTTTCATGATTTTCAAAAATTATAAAATTACTTATGAATTTTTAAATTTTGGTCTGAAAATTATCAGATAACAATAGATTATTTCAGAAATAATAGTCGATTGATGCTCGATCGATTATTGATGTTATCAGTTAACTATTACATAGGATTTTGACTGATTCAAGTTGTTTCAGTCGTTTAAGCTTACTTCTAAATATTTTAACTATCCCTAAACTTTTACATGCTTGGACAAGTATTCAAAGGGAAAATGAAAAGAGAGTCTTAAAAGAGAGAAGAACCAAAATTAAGGGGGAGGTTAAGGTTGAAGGTTGAACTTTTAACCCCACAATGAAGAATTTAGAACTTCCTAAAGGTTTATAAACTCCAAAATATTGTTGGTATATAATCAAAGGGAAGCATGCTTTGAGGGAGAGGTCTACATTAAAAGCATGAGAAATGATTTAGGAAGAGGAGATGTATTTTCCTTAAGGGGAGAGATGTTAGGACATGTAGAGAGCTAGAGGGGGTGAATAGCTTCTTTCACTTCTTTTCGTTGCTTGTCGTTGAAGACACGGTGAAAATCTTGCTTCAACTCCCAAAATGATAACAATTTGGATTTACTTGATATCCACCTCCTTGAGATGACTAATCCAACTCCACTATGAATGACTCCTTCTTGAAAACTTTCCAGAGGTGGAGAAATCTCGTACAAGCTCAAACAAGAGAATACAAACAAGAAATGCAAACAAGATTACAAAGAAATCGAAAACGACTTTACAATAATGAACCTTGCTTTGCTTGCTCTTTTCATGCTTTGGATTGTCACTTGTTCTCCAGAATCACCAAGAATTGGCGACTCAAACACTTCGTGAAACCCCCTTTTCTAGGGTTCCTCTTGGGATGAAAAATGCCTCATAATCGATTAGGCTTACCCCTAATCGATTGTCACATTAAACGACCATTCAAATACCTGCAGAATGACTTTTTTTCGCCCGTCTAATCGATTAGTAAGTCATACCAATCGATTACCAGCTTCTAATCGATTAAGTCAATCGATTTCAAAGCTTCTGTTCGTGAGAGAGAAAGCTGCCTAATCGATTCTCATACTTTCTGTTCTCTCACGAAAAAGGCCCCCAATTGATTGACTTGACCTTAATCGATAGCCCCAATCGATTACAACACATTCTGTGTTGTTCGCGAAAACCTCTCAGTCGATTCCCAATCATTTCGGCATCAATGCTCTCGCAAAAAATATCTCCAGTAGATTACCCAATTGATTGGTGATGTCGGAATCGATTGCCCTAATCGATTCCAACTCCTTTTGTTTTCTCAGGATTTTGGCTTCTCCCAATCAATTGGCAAGTGATGCCAATTGATTGGTGTCTCAAGCTAATCGATCAACTTAAGCCCAAAACCCAAAATTCGAGTTTAGGGTTTACCAATCGATTGACACTTCCTGCCAATCAATTAGTAATCCTAAATTCAGCCTTTTCAGGCCTAAATTCGGGTCTTGCATGGTATATGGTTTACTTCAACCTACCAAGACTTTCTCCGCCCAACATCTAGTTATCTGTGACCTGTTGGGACTTCCCATTGCCCAATATTTGGTTAACCTTGACCTATTGTGACTTTCTCACTCATGACAAGTGTTTGGTCCTCCTTGACCCACTTGGACTTTTTATCTCATACCAAGTGTTTAGTTCCCAGCTGACCCACCTTGGACTTAACGTAGTTCCCAACTAGTTCTTCCAATGTCTAACCCTGTTAGGACTTCCATTGCCTAATTTCAAACTACGTCTTACATTTGCCTAATCTTACTAGGACTTCCATTGCCTAACCTCTCACTAGGACTTTCATTTGAGTAGTCCCACTGGGTCTTCCACTACCTAGCCGCATTAGGACTTTCATTGCCTAGTTTCAGTTAGGATTTCCCATTTGCCTAACCTCCAGTTAGGACTTTCACATATCATCAAGTATCCGGTCAACCTTAACCTACTTAACCTCTTTCTCACATATTGTACAAACATCAAAACTTAAGCTCGAGCCAACCCGAGATTAATCAAACTGGTTAACCTTGACCCGAGGATGATTGCACCAACAATCTTCCCTTATTTGATGATTGATAATATGATTAAGTTAGGCTAACCCATATTATCCCAACCCTATATTTCTCCCCCTTTGACATACATCAAAAATCTTCTCCCAAGATTCATTCCTATTATCACAATGAAGGTTCACAACCTTCCATTGTTTTCAACATCCCAATGGAGCTCATCTACCTCCCATTGTATCTAATGCTCCACCTTGAGCATTCACCCATCAACATCCTTCTAATCTCCCAATTCATGCCTTTAAGCATACTCCAACTTCTATCATTACACCAACAATGATTTGGAGTTCCTAAACCTTTAAGAAATCCCAAAATTGAAGTTATGAAGTTAAAGATTCACCTTTGAATCTAAAATTCCTCCTTAACTCCAAATTAGTCTCCTTTAACCATTCATTTCTTATTCTCATCAAGAAAATTACCCTTAAATACTTATCCAAACATTTCATAGGATTAGGAATAGTTAAATTGACTAAATGTGGCTTAATAGACTGAAATCAAACATTTCAGCTAAAAATAACTCTGCTGATTGATTGGTTTCAGCTACCAATTGATTACAATTTGTTCGAATCAATTGGCGCTCATTGCCAATCGATTATAGCATGTGTTAATCGATTGACAACAATTCATAATCGATTGGGGTTTCTGATTTTTCGAATTCAATTTTAAACCCAATATCAGAAACCCATAAATAATTTTACGATATTCAAAAAATCATGAAATTTTACGTAGACATTACTTATGTCATATACTATCAAGGAAAATAGTATTCTATGAAAATACTGTAAGCACCCCGGGGTAGTTTTGATGTGATCAACTGAGTTAAATTAGGTCATGTGTGTATTTGATGTCTTGTGTCTAAGTGTGCAGGAACTTAGTGTTAGAACGGTTGGATCTTCTTAGAGGGGGTAGACAAACCTACAAGAAAAAGTTATACTATTCTCTTACTTCTTACTTAAGAAAGGACACACTGGTTAATTAAAAAAAATAAACATAAACAAAGAAAAGAGGCACGAGATTTACTTGGTTACAACCAGAGTGGTTGTTAATCCAAGACAATTGAAAGCTCCACTAAAATGCTCCTTTAGGTGGAGTAACCTCTTTACAATATTGACGTACAAGACTAAGAATATTGGATTTGAAAATACCAATGTGTTGTTGTAAAATAGGAGGTCACAACCTCTATTTACAGCAAACCGGTCAAGGTGACCGTTTTGCTGACGTGACAGTCATGGGGTGCACCTCCATTGATTGGGGGCACCTCTAATGGATCGAAACTGATCCATTGGTGATTTGGCAGCGCTGGGGTGCCTCCAAGAGTTGGGGGCGCCTCGATTGAAATAACTCAGCTTCCAGATCTGATCTGCTACAGCAAGTCTTCAGCAATGATTTGGGGCGCCTCCATTGCTCTGAGGCACATTCATCCAAATAGCAGGTGGGACGCCTCCAAGCCTTGGGGGCGCCTCTATCAGTTGGCGCTTGAGGCGCCTCCATCTCACCAAGGCGCCTCACGCGTCTTTTCTTCCGAGGTGCCTCCATGACATAGAGGCACCTCGGGTTTTCTTCTCGAGCAAACTTCCTCCCCGGCTTCTCGTCTCTTGAATTGCTTCCTTCTCGCCTCGTGTTCCTCGGACTGCATCCTTCTCGCTCCACCGGTGTACTCTTCTGTAACTTCTTATCCCTCGGATGCACCGAGCCCGTTGACTCGCTTCCCGTGCCATCCTTCTCGTCCGCTGCGTCATCCGCTCGACTTCTTCTGTTCCTAAGTTCCTACACACTTAGACACAAGGATTAAATACCACATTTTTGAAAATATTCTATTTTGAGTTGATTAAGTTAGGATTTTTAATTTAATTTTGGATTAATTAATTTTAATCTTTGGATTATTTAGAGTTTTTTTAATTAAGTTTGGATTATTTAAATAAAAGTTATTAATTGAATTTGGATTTAAATTGTAATTATTTAAGTTAGAATTATTAGGTTTAAGTTAGAAATAAGTTTAAATCGCTTAGTTTTTTTTCTTCATTAATTGAATCAATTAAGTTAATTAAGTTTAAAATTAATTAATTAAGTTATTAATTAAATTTAAGTTTAATAAATTAATTAAGTTTAAATTAAGGTATTTAAATTTAAGTTAAAATTAGGTTTAAGTTGTTAATTATTTTAATTT
>JBBUKS010000065.1:4865412-4880260 GCA_038050645.1 Hedychium gardnerianum
CGCCTGATAGAAGGCAAAGAGGATGTGCAAATCCACCCCAACTTATCGGAGGGAATTACCCAAATGGTCGCCGACCTTTGTCTGGAGTTGAAATAATAATTGATTGTGTGCCTCTTGTGCAATCATGATGTCTTTGCCTCGTTTGCTAAGGAGGTCACATGTATCTCCTCAACGGTGATGGCTCATCAGTTAAACATACTTCCTGATACCCGACTCGTCCGATAAAAGAAACATAACTTTTTTCCCAAACAGAATCAGGTAATTCAGGCGAAGATTAAAATATTACAAGAAGTCGGGCACATTCGGGAAGTCCAATTCCTGACTTGGCTAACCAATATGGTGTTGGTGTCCAAACCCGGGAGCAAGTGGAGGGTTTGCATCAACTTTCAGAAACTTAACAAGGCTTGCCTGAAAGATTGCTATCCCTTACCTTGCATCGACCAACTTATGGATTCGACTTTTGGTTGTGAGTTCATATGTATGCTAGACGCCTACCAAGGGTATCATCAAATTCCTTTGGCTGTAGAAGACCAAGAAAAGATTAACTTCATTACCTCCATCGGAACCTTTTGTTATAATGTTATGCCGTTTGGGCTAAAAAATATAGGAGCTACCTACCAACGACAAATGGAACGGGTATTCGAGTGCTAAATGGGGAGAAACATCGAGGTGTACGTGGATGACATCTTGATCAAGACCGCTCAGTCCAAAAATTTAATATCCAACATTGAAGAAACATGTTGCAGGTTCAGGCGGTATGGGATGAAACTTAACCCAAACAAATGCCTATTGAAGTCAAAAGCGGAAAGTTTCTCGGATACATCATGACCAAGAGACAAAAATGGATGAACACGAAGTAGCAAGATCTCGAAGCTTCGTGAGACAGGCTTCCTTCAATCGATCGGTTGAAGGAAGAGGACTTGGTCGGATGGAAATGGATGAATGAAGGAGAAGTGTAGTCTCCTCTTCGAATCCGAAGAGGAGAGCGGCTATTGGAGTGGTGGATGAAGAAAGGGAAGCTGTACAAACATCTCCTAATAGGGTAGAGGGTGAGGTAGTGGAGATGGATTCTTCCGCTCTCAATCGGGAGATGAAGAAGATGAAGTGGAAGAAGAAGGAGTCTCGGATCTGAGAGCTCTCGATGAAGAGAGTGTCTCTGTTAGGAACTAGGGCGCTAAACACGTTAAAGCGCAGCGGAAAATATCTAGTTCCTCTTACAGAAGATCCATGCGAAGGAAGTAAAACTACATATACTAAGTTTCATGATAGATTTATACAAAAAGTCCTTAGTCAATCATCACATAATTGGCTCTAGGGCTTCTACTAACAGAATGGACCAATTCTATTCAGCTCTTCCTTCGTTAGCCCTCATTGAAGAGTGTTCAGGGTTTTGTTGTCAATCTGGGCCTTCTTCTTCATATCTGGATTCCACTCTTCTTGTTCAAGGATTTTTCCAGAGTTGTCCATTGGAGTTATGTACCCTCGTCTTACCGTGAACTATTGCTCGATGTCAGTTTTTAGGTATACCTTCATTCTCTTCTTCCAGTACGAGAAGTCATCTCCATTGAATAGAGGTGTGCAGACGGTGTTGTAACCCTCATTTTGTGTCATTTAATTCTTGCACTCAAAAAAAAACAAAAAGGAATTTTCAAGACTTGATCTTGGGATTAGTAGTGTGGGAGAAGAAGAAATAAAAAAGATAAAAATCGGCTCGAGTGGTGTTGCACCACTTTCGAAAAAAAAGTAAAATAAAGAAAAAATAATGGAAGATTTGTCAGAAGAGGTGATTGCACCAATTCTAACTCACGGTAAAAAAATAGAAATTCAAAATCGAAAAAAGGCATAATAGTTATACCAGTTCAGAGCGACCCCGCTCTGATACCACTTGTAAGACCGAAGGAATTTAGATATATCCACAATGGTATGATATTGCTCACTTTGGGCCTAAGTCCTCATGATTTTATTTTTGGGCTTTACCCAAAAAGTCTCATACTAATGAAGAGATTTTTCCCTTATAAGCCCATGATCTTTCTTATGTGTTTTTAATGTGGGATTTTGTTTGCAAACTTGCAACCCTAACAACGTTTTTCAGCCCGAGAGGAATTAGGAAAAGGGGGTTTATGAAGCTTTTGAAGCAGCCTTTTCTTGAGAAGTTAAAAGCAATTGTTGTTACATTTCCAACTGATTAAGAGATATTTCCAAGCAACAAGAGATCAAACAAGCAAGATTATTCATTATAAAATTATTTTTGATTGTATTTGCTTGTATGTGTTGTATTTCTTGTTGTAATCTTGTGCTTGAGTTCGTACGAGGTTTGTCTATCTCCGAAATGTTTTTGAAAAGGAGGCATTCACAGTGGAGTTGTGAGTATGAGGAGTGGATCCTTGGATTAGTTACCTCAAGAGGTGAATATCAAGTAAAATCGATAGTGTTAGCATTGTGGAGTTTCGCTTCAAGTTTTCGCTGTAAATCAAGTTCAAAGAAGCGAATGAAACTATTCACCCGCTCTAGCTTATACCGATCCTAACAAGTTGACTATCGAGTTGATTGAGATCCTTTGGATTGAGAATAGAATGTTTTCTAATCAACTGAGTAATCAACTCAAGATTGATTAATTGATTGATGTTAGGATCAGTTGACTAATGCTACAATGACTGATTCAAATAGAGTTGAAGATGAAAAGAGTAATGATATTATTTTGATAAGATACTGTAAATCAATCCACTGATAATCAACTATACTCAACTAATGCCTGCTATGTAGTAAGATAAGTTTGAATCTGAGAAGAAGGCTATTAAAGGAACTCAGGGACTACAAAAAAAAATAACAACAATCAAGTGTTATCTACGTCCTTACTATGCCTCTATATAAGCTTCAATTGTAAGAGGTTTATCCACCTTTGATGTTGTTGAGAAGGAGAAAGTATAGAGCTATTCTCAGGAGTACAAGGAAAGTTAAAGTATTAGAAGAGTACAAGGCCTTAAGTATTTTATAATCACTATTTCACCGATCTTCAAATGTCCCCCATGCTCCCCTTTATATAGCCTTCAAACATTTCAAACTTCACTCTTATTGTTCTACTAATCTATCATTGATCAATCAATTGGATCCACTATCGGTCAACAAGTTTCTATATTGCTTCAGCTTGAATTTGCCAATGGCAACTTAAGTCGATTATAATTCATCATCAATTAACTGCTCCACTATAGACCTTTAGTTATCCAACCATTATAGCACAGTTTTGTCATATCACAACTCCTTCTAGCTTTTCAATTATGACATCAATCGATTAGAAATCATATTAGTCGACTTACCAAAGATTAGTCAGCTAATCAATCAACTCAACTAGGAATAGAAATATTATATTCATTGATTAATCAACTTAAGTTTACTCCTTCGTCACCTCAGCTCACTAGTTGATTGAAATCACCTCCAGTTGACTGAAGTCTCAACCATGATCATCCTAATGATTGAGTCGTACATAAGTTGAGATATATACTCTCCCAAAGATATATGTCTCTCACTCTCATAGTTTACATATTATGGCTTTCCTTCAGAAATTTGACTTCACCACCAAAACCATCTCCTGCTAGTCTACTCATCCCTCAAATGCATTGAACCATTAGCTCTCTCTATGTGTCATCCTTCAAACTTCACCTACATAGTTCAGCTTCATCTAGCTATCCTCAATATTTTGCCTTTATGCTCCTCATCTTGTGATCCCTAGGATATCACATACCATCTTTCTTCAGTCTCCAATGAACCTTGAGTCATCTAACTTAGCCGCATCAAGTCATGCTCCACATGCTGCTCCAATACCACCTTAATGCTTCTCATCCTACGAGCTCTCAAATACCTCATGCAACCTTCTCCAAACTCCATTGAACCTCCAAGCCATTGGGCGTATTGCCTTGGTCGCGCCATATCATCAACACTTGACTTTATAGAGTCACAAGCTCTTCGACCTCCATATGTATCCTACCAAATTTCCTGCACAACTTAATTAGCACACATATGAAACACAAATTCATGGCTAAACCGAAGCCTATTTTACATAAGCATCAAAACTCAAGGTTGAACTGAGATATGATTGCACCAAAAAATAGGAGTATAACTTAAACTTTTGCTAAGCACATCAAAACCATATGGTGGGACTCGACCACTTGTGGCCTTATATACATCAACAAAGATCTCCTTTTAAAATTCTTTATTCTTTGTTTATATGTTTCTAAGTATATATCTAGTTAAAGATGCGACAAGATCAAGTAGTTCATCTTTATAGGAGGATTTTATCTAACTTTTCGAGTCATTTGAGTTGTGCAATGTTGATCTCTCTCTTAACTTATATATATATATATAGTAATTTTAATTAAATTGAGCTCTCTTAACTTTAAGCCCTCCATTTGTTTTGTTCTTCTTTAGAAGCTTCTAAAATTTGTTTGAATCCAAGTCAAGTCAATTCACTTCATACAAGTCAGCATCAACTAAGAATCAATAATTGCATAAGTTATCTGTATGATTTGGTGGAGTATGCAAAATGAGGAAGTTAATGAAATA
This sequence comes from Hedychium gardnerianum, assembly GCA_038050645.1. Classification (NCBI taxonomy): domain Eukaryota; kingdom Viridiplantae; phylum Streptophyta; class Magnoliopsida; order Zingiberales; family Zingiberaceae; genus Hedychium; species Hedychium gardnerianum. The sequence goes on from JBBUKS010000065.1 coordinate 4,869,970, forward strand.
CAAACAAATTTGTAGTCATTAATAAAATGGTATGGAGTACTCTAGTTGACTACGCCTCCTATTCATTCCATCCTAATCCTATCCGGTACATTATGCAGTGCATATTAATTCAAGTATCTGGGTTTTGATTCAATTAATTCCAGAGGTGAATGATATTTTTCTAATTTGTTCATCAGATAAATCCAGAAGTATGAGTGAGCCTTGGACTCAACTAGTTCGGGAAGCGGGCGACTTTTTCCTTTGATTCGCCCATCGAATAAATCTGAAAGTGCGAGGTCTCCTCGTCAACGTCCCAAATTTTTTATTTCATTAAAGGAAAATGTGTTGCACTGCACTGTAATAGGGATTCCCTAGATGTTGAGCGTCTTGTCGTTGTATCATGCCAGCCCGAGGGGGACAATCAATGATATTTCTAGATTCGTGAGTCTATTGATCAATATAATTAGATGAATATATTTTTCACAAGTATAATATAGTGGTAAAACACTTAAAGAAATAATAATTAAGAGGATCAAAATTTAAATTTCATAAGAGATGAATATTCTAAGGATTAGTTTCTAATTGTGCATAAACTTATGCTCCGAATTTACTTGATAAGCAAACTAAAAGAGAAGATCGTCTACCCATATATATAATTACACGAAAGTATGTCTTTGTATGCAACATTAATGGCGCGTTAGACTAACGATTAAAACTACAAAATTATGAATCGACATTTCGACCTCGACTCACTATCATAATTAAGTCATCGAGTGCGACCCTTTGATAACTCTAGTGAGAAGGGAATCCTTCTCAATTTGAACTTATCGTCATGTTTCCTGCAACATTTGAAAGGTCTAAAGGAGTTTTCAGGATAATGATATTATCCAATGATTATATTTTTTAATGGATAATCAACGGATTTAAAGTTTGATTATCAATTATAATTTATTATAAGAAAAAATTTCTTCAATGAGAAGCGGATCTAAAAATGCTGGTCATTTGGATGAGTCTTCATTAGCGTTTCCCAATTTATCTTGGTGACTGATAGAAAATTTTCATGGGACCGAACCGATCATCTCAGGTCCGATATTATCCGATCTAATTAATCATTTTTTTTTGAAAGGTCTAGAAGAGCAAACATATTTTGAAAGACAAATTTTTTAAAACAAAGGTAATTTATTATTATAGAATTATTAAAGAAACATTTTTCTTAATTTATTATTAAAAAATTATTTCTTTTATTTTCTCTTAAATCTGTACTTCTCATTACATAAGTTAATAATTAAAAATATAAAAATAATATAAATTATGTCATAAATTTACAAAATTAAAAATTAATATATTTTTTAGAAAATATTTTAGGACAATTATTCAAATCTTAGGGAATGATTTGATTTCTTATCCCATGTCTACTTTTTTTTGGGGGGAAAAAAACTCAAATGATATTGACCACATTAATCATCTCTTTTTTAGAATCTGGTGGAGTATCTCTTTGCAAAATTATGCTCAATTTCATATGTGATAATTTCGTAGGATCTCTTTGTTAGTTGAGGAAAGAATGAACATGAATTAGTGTTTTTAGGAATGTATCAAGAGAAAATTAGATTTGGTTAGCAAGATAAAGAATATATTGTCAAATATTCATTATGATTTCATAAGATGAAGATCTATTTTCGTTTAAGAGATTCTGACCATCTGAAAGGATCTTCTAATCAATCATAAATCATTTTGATTCCATTAGAAATGAATATTCAAAACCACTGTGTCTCATAGCTATAGAAAGAATCATAAGTTTTCGAGATAATAGTGTAATGGTTAGGTCTTCTAATAGATAATCAAGGGATTTAAGGTTTGAATCTTAGCTACGGCACACTACAGAGAATTTTTCCTTCAGTGAAAAGTGAGCCTAAGAATGTTGGTCATTTAGATGAGTCTCCATTAGTGGTTCCCGATTTATCCTCGTGGCCGATGAAAAACTTTTATAAAATTGAATTGATCATCTAAATCCAATGTTAACCGACTTAATTAATTATTTTTTTTTATAGAAAGAATCACAACCTCAAAAATCTTATCCAAAATATGTACTACGAAGTTAACTATTTCATCTTTCAAAATGGTCCCAATAAATTCCAAAAACCCTAAACTACTAGAAAAGTTGTTGGTCCCAACTCCTAGACTCCAAGCCTACCTCTGTTCATCAATGACTGATGAGAGTGAAGGATGGATTAATAAGCAATGCGGAAGAATCATAACAAAGTGTAATGAACTCTTTCACCACCAAGTTAGATTTTTTTGCGATCATGAAACTTTGCTCGAGAAGTTTGAATTAAATGGACTTACAAAACGATAGCAAAAATAGTAATATTTATATTGTTGATGTTGAAATCGGCCAAGGTGTTGGATGTTGAGGTGGACGTGACGATTCTGAGATATGCTAATGTGGTGGTGGTTGTGATGGGAATGTGGCCCGATTGGCATGGTGTGGTCTAACCTACACGTCAAAAGTTATTTCCGATGAGGCGATGATTGTGGTAAAAAGGCGAAACGCTCGCTCCCAGCGCCTCCGTCAATTCGTCCCAGGACCAACACGGAGGAGATAAATCACGAGACTAGTCTAGTAACATTACTAGAGGTGTGATAAATAGTAAAAAGTATCCATCAGAGAGAGAGAACCCCGAATTGCCAATATACCTTAGTATTTATAGGTATGAGGTTGGGAGTTATCGATAAAAATAGGGGCCATGATTTTCGAAAAACCATTCATCCGTTAATCCCAACTAGTATTAATTGCAATCATCTTCATTAATGTTTACCACCAACTTTTATTCGTCACTAACTGCAGAGATGATGAGCATGTGCATCATGGGTCATATTGACTAAAAAAAAATATGAATGATTGCATGAGCAAATCACACATTAAATATTTACAATATCTCTAATGCCTTATGATTATTGTTTTGTGTTTGTCGTCGAAAAGATGATTACTACGAATAACTTTTTGTAGGTCACAAACCAAATCCCTCAAAGCATTTTAATGTTCTTCAAATTTACAAGAGAAAAAAAAATAAAAGCCTCAACCCTTTTTTTTCCTTCTTGGACGCCTTTATAATAAAGGAAAGGAAAGGGGTCCGTGAATAGTTATTCTAATTACAATGGTCTCCACTACTAACCCCACTATTAACATCCCTCATTTGTTCAAGTTAAGTCATAAAAATCAAATAAGAACATTCAATTTATATATAAAAAAAATAGTTCATACGACAACAAGCATATTGAGCAAACAATGCTAAGAAAGTTGTCATGCTTTACATAGTCATTTTTCAAGACAAATTGGAGACATTAATATCTTGCATTTATCTTAGATTAAATAATTTACATTAATATGAGCATCTCTAATCTCTCATGTTCAATATCTCCAATCATTACAATTATTTACAATCACATTTTTAGTACTAAACAAAAATATATAATTAGTCGACCAGTGAATAAACATAAAAGATATAATACAATTTTAATCCTTCTTTTTAGCTAGCATCCGACCATTCATTTCAATCAGTCATTTTCTTAGTTATGCTCCATAAATCGAATCAACCATAGTTATTATGATACATGCTAAAGTAGCAAGCACTAATTAAAACTTCAAGTAGACAACTAAAAGTCATTGAGGATAAAATTAAAATTTATCTTATAATCTCAAAAGTTTTATATAGTAGAGAAACAGAGATTCATTCTCCTACTAATCTTATTATCGCTATAGCACATGTGGTATGAATCAGATACTATGATGTTATTCTCTTTACCAATAAAGAGCGCATATTTTTCATAAATTTAACATCGTATAGATTTTGATTTAGATATACCTAATGTCTAATCCTGAATTCAACTTATGAATTCTTATATGGCTTCCAACAAGTTTAGTAAATGTTGGGTAGATTTACTCCGATCATTATCAATTTACAAATGATCTCATCTTAATACTTTTGTCAATGCAACCCTAGCTTACAGATATGTCTCCATTCACAGTTTCATCAGCTGTCCCATAAGCAATGTTCTTACCTCTATTTATACTTAACAAATAGAGATGATTATCCATGTGAGATGACCAATCTCAACCTGCCAACATGCTCACTGAGACTTTATTCATAATTCAATAGTAACATATACACTGAATATATCATGATATTTCACAATCAAACATCTTACAATTTTCGATTATCTTTACAATATATTACATTCTACGAAGTCTCAAAGACTTCAATGTCCTTGAAATGACTCTTTAGTTAATGACTTAGTAAAAGGATCGACAAGAATAACGCGTGTAAGGATATACTCAAGAACTACCTTTTTCTTGTCAATTATATCCCTTATAAAATTATACTTAATAGATATGTGTTTGCCTTTGCTGTGATATTTGGGATCCTTAGAAAAAGTCATGGCAGTTTGATTATCACAATGAACTGTAATAGGACTCCCACTATCTTTAGCAATTTTTAGATACTTCAGGAACCTTCTTAACCAGACAATTTTTTGCAAGCCGTCGAACAAGCCACATACTCAACTTCCATTGTTGGCAATGCTACACAAGCTTGTTTCTTGTTGTTCCATGAGATAACGCCTCCATTCAGCAAGAAGGCATAGCCAGATATGGATTTTCTATCGTCAATGTCTCCAACCCAATCTGCATCCGTGTAGCCTTTCAGGCTCGTATCATATCCTTGAAATAGAGACAATAATTTGTTATCCTTTTAAGATATCTGAATATCCTCTTCACCACTTTCCAGTATCTCGGTCCTAGATCTGACGGCTAACTAAGCCAACAATATAGCTGATATCAGGATGTGTACATAACATAGTATACATTAAACTACCAATGACACATACATATGATATTTTTTTCATCTGGGTTATTTCCTCAAGAGTCTTGTGAGACATACTCTTGCTCAAAATAGTACCTTTCTCCACAGGTGTCTGTTCAATATTACACTTTGACATATTAAAGTATTATAGTATCTTAGTAATATAAGTCTCTTGAGACAAATCCAAAAATCTTTTTAATCGATCTCTTATGATCTTTACTCTTAACATGTACTCAACTTCTCCTATATCTTTTATGTTAAATTATAATGAAAGTCATGCTTTAACTTCCATCACAAACTCTGTGTCATTTCCATCACTTAGCATATCATCAACATATAATAATGATAATATGACAAATTTTCCCTTGTCCCTTTTTAAATAGACATAATGATCTTCATTGATCATTTCAAAATTATAAGATAACATGATTTCATTAAATCTTATGTTACATTATCTTGACACTTGCTTTAGACCATAAATAGACTTTTTAAGTTTACACACTTTGTCCTCTTGGTCTTCAGCAATATAACCTTCTGGCTATTTCATATAGATTTCCTCGTCAAGCTCACCATTTAGGAAAGTTATCTTTACATCCATCTAATGTAATTCTAAATCAAAATATGCTACTATAGCTAAAATGATACGAATTGACACAAATTTTATGATAGGAGAAAATATCTCTTCAAAATCAATACCCTCTTGTTGGGTATAACCTTTTGCAACCAAACAAGTTTTGTATCAATCAATTGATCCATCCATTTTTCTCTTAATTTTGAAAATCTACTTATTTCCAATAGTCTTTTGGCCTGGAGGAAGATCAACTGATTCCCAAACTTGATTCTTTTTCATTGATTGTATTTTTTCATCCATTGCAACTTTTCACTTTTCTCTAACTAAGCATTTCAATGCTTTTTCATTAGTTTGAGGTTCCTCATCATCAATTGAGAGAATCATTAATGTCTCATTCTCAATGTCAAACCTTTTTCGAAGAATAATCTTAAGACTACTTCTTCATAGGTTGGACTGTTGAGAAATCAACTCATTAATTAGCAAATCACTGCTACTAGGTTGACTAGACTCAGGCATCTCTTGTGATATCTCGTTCGTTGATAAAGTAACATTCTCCTCCTCCTCTATTACAAATAGAAGAATTATCTTATTAATTTCACCTCTCACTTGGAACTCAGTTTCGAGAAAGGTTGCATCTCTCGATTTTATTTCAAAGATGGTTTCATTATGTTGCTCACCAATAAAAATATAATCAAAATATCTTACAGAGATATATTTTTTATCCTTGGGTCATAATTTTTCATATTTGTAAGTTTTATTATGAACATATGCAGCTGACTTTCAAGGTCTCAAACGACTCAAATAGGGTTGTTTGTCTGTCCAGCGTTCATATGGGGTAGATGGAACAGATTTAGAAGACACTCGATTAAGTATATAAGTTGCAGCTAATAATGCATCTACCCAATAGTAAATTGGCAAATTGGCTTGAGCCATCATAACCCTAACCATATCTAGAAGAGTTCAATTTCTTCTTTCAGCAACCTCATTTTACTATGGAGTTTCTGGGATTGTTAGATGTCTAATAATCTCTTTATCATTATATATTATCTTGAACTGATCAAACAAATATTCTCCCCCATGGTCTGTGCGTAAGGTTTTAACCTTACAATCTAATTGATTCTCAACTTCATTCAAGTATCATTTAAAGCAATTTAATGCTTCAAATTTATGAGAAATTAAATACACATAACCAAAACATGTGAAGTCATCAATAAATGAAATGAAATAGGAAGCTCCATGTCTAGCCTTCATATTCATTGGACCATAAATGTCCGAATGAATTAATTACAATGACGATTTAGCTCTAATAGACTTACTAAATAGTTGTTTATTTGCTTTTCCAGCAAAACAATGCTTATATACAGACAAGTTAATCTTAAAATAAGTGCCTAGCATACCCTCTTTAGTTAATCTATTTATTCGTTCTTGTCCAATATGTCCTAATCTAGCATGGCAAACTTGAACATTAATATCAGCATCACTAGTAAGAGCAATATTTGAAAAATAATAATTTATTTCATAATTAGTATCTGGTTCTACATCAAGAACATTGTTCATTAGAAAATCATATCCAATTAACATAGAGTTAATTATTAGTTCCACACATCTACTGTAAAAGTTCATATAATATCTCATTTCAAGAAGACTAGTGACAGAAATCAAATTCCGTCGGATTTCAGGAGCATAAAGGACATCATGTAGAAACAAGGTATGTCCACCACAAAGATTGAGTTTGCATATGCTAACTCCTTTGACTTCAATCCTTGCATTATTTTCCACATATATTCAATTAGGCCAGCTGATACCCGACTGTACTCCACGAATGTAGTTCATTCACGAGCTACATCGTTTGTTGCTTCCGAATCTATAGTCCACAAAGGATAAGAATCAATTAACAATACTGTGCTAACAACATAATGCTCATAAATAGAAGATAAACATGGATCTACCTTTTTGTCTCGGTACATTCACGAACAAAGTGGCCCTTCTTGCCACAATTATAGTAAGTTAACTTGCTTTTAGGTTTCTGTTCATACTTCTTCCCTTTAAATTTCTTCTTGATTGGGCCGAGCCGTGCAGCAACAATAGTATCAACTTCCTTTCCCTTTCCTTTTCCCTTCTTGAATTATTTTTTTCTTATTCTTGGATCCAACAGAACCTTCACCTACAAAAGCTTGCCTAGAAATTCTTGCGGATTTTATTCTCTCCACCTCCAGTTCAACATGGTGTGAGACATTAACAAAAGTTTTGATACTTTCACTATGTGTAAGATTCTATTTCAATGTTTCCCAAGAATTATGAAGGAAACTGATTACTACCTGAACTTGTTGTTCATTTGTCAACTCACGACTTGTAGCCTTTAGCTCACAAAACATATTTGTCATTTCCCTCATGTATTAGGCCATGGTGACATTCGGGTACTTTTTGTAGCTGTCAAACTTAATCATCAGCTATCGAAGTTTGCTCAGGGTTACTCCACTATATTTCTCTTTAAGAGCAACCCAGTAGCATGAGCCGTTAGTAACTGCTCATACTCACAAACTATGTCATCATCCATAGAACTGATCAAGATTCCTTAACAGTAGAGTTCTTCTTCTTCTATATCTTATAGGCATTAAGATCATGTCTATGTTGTGCTATAGGACCATCAGCAGATTCTTCCATAACCTGATTGACAACCTCAAGAACTTCTTTTTCCTCAAATACATAATACATCTTGAGATGTCATATTTTGTAGTTATCTCCATTTAATTTCTCTTCTCTATTTAGTTCAGTTATGATATTCTTAATAGTCATAATCTAACAAAAATAAACACATTATTTAGCAATTTAGTATAATCCATAACTTTTGTATGTAATTCATGATTAATTCAATGTTAATCTAATTTAATTTACAAAATCAAGTGGTAACCTTGTTTCCCCTCATCATTCGTACGGTCAAATCTAATCAACATTGTTCAATCATATTACATACAACCTATCGAATAAATGAACAAATCATTTATAACAAACATGCTATTAACACATAACATTCATCTATGTCATACAGTCAATTAAACGTGTTGATACATAACACATATGCTAGTTCAAATAAACATAAAGACAGTAACATGAACCCATACGCAACTCTAAGAAAATAGATAGGTCATTACTACTCTCACTAAGACTAACAATAGTATAGTAGTAACTAACACAATGCCCATCTTTCTAGGCTCAGCAGGGATATTGAACTCAAGCAAGCTGACATCGACATTCTCTAAAAAATCCACATTTGGATCCTCCTCAAACTCATCGGGATCCACTCGAGGAGGTGGTACAATGTCAACTAAATGATCCACATGATGAAGTAGCTCTCTCATCAACTTCACATATGTGATGCCCCTTACATGGAACTCGAAATAGGAAGCTTGAGGAGCTTAGGAAGACTTAACTTTGGAGGTCGACCCCTTAACTTAGAGCTTTAGAATGCGTAAGTGATATACTGACTTGACAATATGCTAACTTGACAAAGGACCACGTGGGTATGTGAAGCTAACTTGGAGTAAGGTCGTTGTCCTAGTGTATCACTAGCCTCCCCCTCCCCTCTTCAAATCAAGCAAAGGTGTACAATACTTGATTAGGATGTTCAAGTCAACAAGATGCCAAAGTGGGTCCTTATGAGTAATTAGGCTAAGCTAGAAAGGGCCATCGAAGAGGTCGGTCGCCAAAGAGAACTTTCCTGACGGCGGAGTTGGAAGAGAACATGATCGAGTTTCTTAACCCGTAATTTCAAATTGGTCGCCTGTAATTTTAAATTTGTTGTCATCGCTAGCCTAAAATGTCACGTAATCACTAACAATTGTTATGTCAAATTGGAGGTGGCACTTGCTCTATCTGAGGCCTTTCTACACTGTCTGTTCATGTGGGAATCAACCACTTAGAAGAACTTCCTCACTTTATATAGAGGCTAAGTGATGACTAATGTGAAGGAAGTGATGGCTAATACTTCTTCCTGAAGACCCAGAGGTTCATGAACTCCACCTTCAAGAGGTTGCACATGGAGAGCCCTAGCAAGCTTAATCAATGACATAGCCCCAACCTTTGCCCTCAACTTCTACTGGAAGGCATTCTTGATTGGATTTGGTCATATAACTATCTCTCTGCTAATGGGGGAGCAAGAGGTTTTGTACATTAAGATCCTACAAGTTGTGTAGAGTACGCTATTGTTCGCAAGCTGGTCAAAATTACCCATGCAAGTGCAACAAGTCTGCAATGTATGCCACTAGGTCAACTAGTAGACACCATGTTGATTGGGAGTGAGAGCAAACCAACCCAAGGGTATCTAAAAGAGAGTGGAGCAATCTTGAAATGGTTTGACTCATTCACAATTGGTCTATTGCTTCTCTCTTGTGGCATTGTTGCCAATAGCTAGAGATATTGCATTGGAGGCGAAGAACATCCACATGACTAGCATAGCTGGAAGGAACCGAGGCTGAGCTATTGCATCCATGTAAGGTTGGCTTGTTATAAAGTTGTGACACGAAGCACACACTTTTTGCAGAAGTAGAAATGAGACAATTATAGAAGATGATGAACACCAAGGATTTACGTTGAAAAAGCTTCAATCAAATCGAAGCAAAAAAACAAACACAAGCAAACTGTAGAAGAATCTCACTATATCAAAGGATTACTATTAGTATTAGCCCTAAGAGATAATTATGAGATGATTAGGCTTATTGGGTTAATGGATATGGATTGACTTATTGGGTTAATGGTTAATCCATATGCTAAAACCCAACCCATTAAAGATGATTAAAGAAGATTAATTATGCATTGAAGAAGGAACATCATTGAGTTAGACTCAAATGGATCCAACTATTAGATTAAGTCCAATTCAAATTAG
>JBBUKS010000065.1:4880360-4894605 GCA_038050645.1 Hedychium gardnerianum
TGAATAATATTGGATGATGTTTATGATCTCTGGACAGTAAGTATGATAAAAAGAGAGCTCAAGATATTGAGTCCCAATAACTAAAGGATTGGTTTAATTCTTTAGTAGAGAACCTAGATCCTGGCTTGGAATCAAGGACCTAGCCTCCTTTTGAGTAGTCTTAAGTTTCTTATCACTAAGATTAAAACAAATACTATGAATAAACTGATTTAGATAAAGAAAAGGAGTATGAGGATGAATATCGAGGCATAGTCAAGATTTGGAGGACATCGAGAGTCTCGTAATTGAAACAGGCGGCGGAGTTAAGAGATAAACCAAGTAGAGGAGAATGAGTTTGGATGCCTCAAGTTTCTGCCCCAACTCTGTTTTTATAATGCTGGATCGATCGACTGATAGATTTATCAGTCGACTGATACCTTAAATTCACCACGTTGAGGACCAATCAGAAGGGATTATTTTGTTTATCAATTGACTGAAAATTGGTTCAGTTTACGGATAAATTAAATTCGTGTCGACTGTTACGATTTTTACCGGTTCAATTTAGGTTTTTCGTTGACTGAACCATAGTTTGGTCGACTGATAAATTGATTTATACCATTTTCATCGCATCAAATTTGGGTTATTAGTTGACTGATATAAGTGTTCGGTCGACAGATAACTTTAACCGCATTAAATTATGAGTTTTCGGTTGTTAGGTCGACGGGACAATTTGTTTGGTTGACCAAATTTTTTTTTTATAGTTAGATTCATCCCACCAATTTTAAGTTATCAAACAAGGTCAAACAAGATAAACCTAGAGTGATGTGGGATGATTTTTGCTTTTATTTGGGATTAATGATGAGTTTTGAGTTAGTTTGAAATTTACCTTGCATTAATGTTTAAGTTGGGGTTTTCAATTTTGTTGTGAAGTCTTAAAAAAATTAAGTTATTAAATAAAATTATTTTAATTTAATTGATTATGGAATTTAAGAAAATTTATTAAGTTGATTATGATTTTATTAAAAATTTGGATTAAATAAGTTGATTGGAATTTCTGAATTCATTAAGCTTGTTTAAATTAAGAATTTGAGTAGATTGATTGATTTGGTTGATTAATTAATTTATTAAAATTTATGGATTAATTTAAAGTTGTTTAAATTAATTAGTTAAGTTAGAATTAATTTTGAATTGACTAAATTGTAAGTTAAATTTGATTTAGTTGAATTAAAATTAATTTCAACTTAGGTTATTGTGTTGAAATTAATTAAGATTTAACTTTAAAGTTTATTTCATATTAAGTTTAAAAGCTTAAAATAGATTGAGTTAACCTAAATTAAGTTGACTAAGATTAATTATGTTATATTAATTAAGTTTAGGATTAATTAATTGATGAATCAATTAATTTAAGTTTGAACTAAGATTTAAGTTAAAGTTATTTTTACTTAAGTTTTTAATTAAGAGTTGATTTTGATTTTGTCACGCCCCGAGAGTGTACTTATCCGTTGAAAAATGGACAACACCTCCCCTTATGACAATTACAGATTCCTGGTTACACAACCACACAGTATAAATAGATACCCCACTCGGGTAGCACAACCACGCAGTATAAATAAAAAAGAAAAACCAAGAAAACCCAAATACTCAAAATCGTGTGCCAGTATGACTTAAAACTCCAGGTACACATCCAAAATCAAAGCAAAGTCCAAGTCCAGGTATTTTATTACAATGCCAAAAGAAATATAAATGCGGAAGCAAAATCACTAAAGAAAATAGAAATCACCAAGACTTAATGCGACAAGGGATGACACGGGAAGAACTCTCCAAGCGACCCCAAACTGCTAACCTGAAATAAAATAATACGCAAGGTAGTGAGTACAAGAAATACTCAGAAGGTTTAAAAAGATGGTGCATGAACAATAACAGTATAAGGAGTGTAAAATATACAGTCTTAGATGTAGATACTCACCAAATGAAAGATATGCTCATGAATGTCTCTACTACACAGAATCAGCTGCACACTATATCATGAGTAGTGCCAGTAGTAAATAAAATGAATACAACATCTCCCATGCATGTACCCTCAGTAATCCATACAAGTACAGTATCTCATCTATCTATATCAAAACAAGTATATAAATTTGGGTCTCGTATGTGGGAGCAATACTCCACCACAGGGTATACAAACGACCAAGACACTCAGCTCGTCAGCTATGAATCGTGGGAGAAACACTCTACCATGATACTCGTGGGCAGTCCAAAAATGTTAGGGTCCCTGTATGCGGGAGAACGCTCTACCACGAATGACCTCGTGAGCAGATAGGAGGTAGCTATCTAGCTACGGGCTGCGAGAGAAACTCTCTACCACGTATAACCTCGTGGGCAGTCATGGTATAACAACCCAAATAGTAGCATGTCTATGACTCACTCAACCAACTAAATGGGAGACATAGCCGATAGCATGCAAATGCAACATGTGCTGCTACGACTCACTCGACCAACCTAATGGGAGACATAGCTGATAGCAAGCATGTAATCTCGTGATGCTACGACTCACTCAACCAACTAAATGGGAGGCATAGCCGATAACAAGTATGTAATCTCGTGATGCTATGACTCACTCAACCAACCTAATGGGAGATATAGCCAATAGCATACATGCAACAACATGGTGATAGATAGACAAGTAAATCTACCATCACACATATCTATCTATACCAATGTACTCAGCTACATCCATGAAAGTATACTAATCATACTACACGCCACCCGCATGTAAAAATTCTACTAATCAAAAGTGATAACGACTAATATGCAATATCAACCTTGGTACACATCATACACGTGTCCCAATCAACAACTACATGGTATTAATGAACAAGGACTCACATATAAACATAAATGCACGCCAACTGTGTCTATCAGCTACATGTACATAGCATGTTTTCTAGGATATACTTCCTATACATGTACACTACCAGATAGGAAGTCAAATAGAGATTGCATGTGAATAAAATAGATCCACACAAAGTGCAAGCACATAAAGATCAAACTCAAGCAAAAATACAACTAGAGAAAGGTAAATTCAAACTCCTACTCAACATACTATATCATGCACCAAGATCAATAATTGAAATAGAAACAAAGGAAGAAATACCCACCTCCAAAAGTAGCTTGTGATGAATGTCCCCAAGTCCAAATACTTATTCTGAATCAAACACCTACATTCATAGAACACAAATTATAGTAACACTCTACCATAAATCGAGTAACGATATCTAATCCTAATCCGAATAATAAACATCAATTTATTTCAATTCATAAGATGAATCTTCTACTAGATCTATTTTTAAACCATTCTACATCTTCCAAAACTGAACCCACATCACTAGTAAAACTCAACTACACCATCAACCACAGATTTAATCCCTCTTAGTCAACTATCATATTCAACTTTTCAAAGAATTCATGCTACTAAAAACAAATAGATAGCAAGATTAACCCAAACAACATGATATCAACGAACCTAATCATATCACATATCTTAAATCAAATTCTAATTATATTACCCAACAAATCAGTATTAGATTTCACCTCAACTTCTAATCTAACATCCTTTAATTATAGATGTAGGTATATCTATATATATGAAGATTAATTAATACCACCATCTAAATTCACTATTCCATTTGATACGGCCTAAACATACAACAATCAAACAACACACCAATTCATGCTCAACCAACAAAAATACCAAACCCTAATAAAAAATTTACCTCTTCTAAGGGTGGTTGTGTTCTGTGGCAGAGAAATTATGGTCGGAGCTATAGTGGCAACAAATGACCAGAACAACCAAGATGGCCGAAAATTGATATTCTCTATATGAAATATCAACCTCGGTACACGTCATGCACGTGTCTACATCAATATCTACATGATATAGAATGAATCAAAAGCTATCAAGTATGTATAAATGCACGTCACACGCATGTCTATTACTACATGATCATAAACATGATTCTAAGATACACATCACACACATGTACACAATCACATGGCTCGAACAACTGAATCTATCATGTGAACATAAACACATGTCACATGCATGTCAAATAACTACATGATTACCCAATCGTACACATGTTCCTATTGTGCACACCATACACGTGTACATGCTACAGAAATAGGAAAATCACAAAGACTGTATGTACAGAAAAATAGAGCAAACTAAGTACAAGAAGCAAGTATCAAACTCCAGTATAAGTTATAGTAAGAGATAAGGTCAAATTCCAAACCTAATTTACCAATCATATCATGCACTAAGGTTAATGAAATGAAAGAGATTAAGGTTAGAAATACCCGCCTCCAATTAGGTCATGACGAATAATCCTCAAGTCCAGGTACTCATCCCAAATCAGTGTCCTGCATGAAGGAACACAAATTTATAATCAGGTTCTACTACGAATCCAAGGACTAAAATAAATTCTGAACTGTTTAGGGAAACCCTAAATGGGATCAATCCAACCATATCCAAAGACTAGTTACATGGTTTATGAATAAGAGTTCTTTCAACCTCATAACCCTAACAAAGATGATGTCCTTACATCCAATTAGGTCATCCTTGAAATTGTATACAAACAACCCTAGAGTCCATCCAAGATCCCCAATTCATAAGTACACAACCATTAGAGTCCACTCTATAGTCCAAATCTTAAAACCACAAGATGACCATGCAAGAACATCAAATCTTCACAAATTTATATACAACCTAACTACACATAGAAACCCAAATCAACCACAACATCTAATGAGGAAATCATGTAAGATCAAAAGATCTACGTTGCTCCAACACTCATCACTTATAGGTATTAATTTTCCAATACCAACACATAATCCTCTAGTACAAATAAAAACTCCTCTACACCATCAACCATAGATTTAATCCACCTTAGTCAACTACCTTATTCAACTTTTCAAAGCATTCATGCTACTAAATACATTTAGGTAGCAAGATTAACCCAACCAACATAATATCCAAATAATCCTCCACCACAAGTTCACTACACAATTTAATTACAAACTAACTACATCCCATCAACAAGGTCACAACCATATCACTACAAGCATAACACATAGCCAAATATAACAAATAACTAAAAATCCAAGAATCAAGATGTATATATGCAAAATAACACATCTACATAATTCTAAAACTCATCAAACTCCTTAATTCAAATCAAACTCAACATAACCACCAAAAATAAATTCTCCACAAACTGAGTTCACTGCCCATCCCCCTTACCTATTGTTGTGGTGGTTGGAGGTGAAGGTGGTGGCTAGAAGAGTATTCTGGATTGCTGAATCAAAGTGGCCGATAGGAGCTAGTGACCACAAATTGAGGTGGTGGTTGGAATAATAATCAACAACACAAGAAACAGACGAAAACAGATTAGATCATAAATCCAATGCTAAACCAATCCAAATCGTTACTAACAAACCCAAATTGAGTTCCTCACATCCTTGCCTCATGGTGGCAGCAGTCAAACCTATCCACAGTAGCCGAATTTGACCACAAAATGGTCAATATGCCCTAGACCAACCCATTTAGCGGCTAATCTAGAGAAGGAACTGCGGAATCTCAGCAGCATGGAGAAATCTTGCTTGCCACCAATCGTGTGGTGAAGAAGGGAAAAAATCGTCGGTGTCAAGTGAGCAAAGAGAATCGCACACCTTCTGAGATCGTTGGCGATGCTCGTCACCGTCAGTTGATGTTGTTGGTGTCACCCGGGAAGATTGGCGTCGGCGGTCGGAGATCACACAAGAAGAAGAGGAGGAGGTGGCTCAATCTCGAGGAAGAAGAACCAAGCCTCGCGTGTGAGAAAGGAAATCAAGAGAAGGAAATCAAAAAAATAGAGAAATAAAATATTAACTTAGGTTTAATAGATATAGACTTAGATTAATGAATTTTTTTTACCTTAGGTTAATTAAATCTTAACTTAAATCAATAAATTTCAACTTAGAGTTTAATCAATTTAATAAACTCCCAACTTATTTGATATTCCAATTAGGTCTTCCAAAAGCATGTTATTTATATCCCCGTGAACTCCTCTAAATAGCTCCGATTAAATCCTGAAAATTTTCCAAAAATTCCTTTAAACATTATTCCTCGATCAACGCCCATTATTTTATTAATTTCTAATTACCGTATTTAATAGCATATTTGGTTGAAGAAACATCTTCTTTTTGCTCATATTATTTTATTGATAATGCTAAAACTAGATATCACAAGTGTTATCGAAACTTTGATGATACTCAGCTGATAGACTCATAGATGCTTTATATTTTAAAGTTTTCTGGTAAGTCAATGAGTGCATATGTTTCTAGATGGTTAACATAATAAGAATATTATGCTGCAAGAACATACACACTCCTAAATTATAATGAGGTCAAATCCTACATAAAGTGAGTTGACTTCTCTAATCAAACATTTATCCCATTATATTTGTTTACTATCTCAATTGTCTTAAAATTACCTTCCATGATAGCTTATACGAACAACAACTACAAAATTCATCAATGGGTGCAAGTGAGGTAGCTGAAAAGTTAGAGACGAAATTTATATTATGGTTTCAAATCTATGTAAGTTAGAGATTTTTCCATAATTTTGCATCCATGTGTATTAATTTCTACCTAATTTATATCATAACTACTTTTATAGGTAAAAGACGATAAAATATCAAATGTGCAAGATGAAAGGATAATGAATCTTGCATCAAGACCTCTAAGAAAAATAATGGTGTACTCTAGTTACTATGTTAATGAATTCAAATTTCACGTGACATAATGGGATTCATGCAAATTAACTTATAATTTTGATATTTGCATTAAAGGATCTATCGACAATAGTAACACTGAATTTGATTACTAAGGTAGATTTAATAAAATAATAGAGATTGAATATCTTGCATTACTTATAAAAATGTGTGTGTTATTCAAATATTCATGATATGATCCGACTCTAAGAACAGGTATCAGAATACATGCAAACAATAATTTAGTTGAGGTTAATGCAAACAAAAGGTTCAACAAGTTTAAACCTTTCATTTTTGTGGTACAAGCGGGTCATGTTTTTTTTATCTTGAATACCCAACAAAGAAAAGAAGATTCTTAGAATAGTTGTCTGTTTGTCGAATGAAGCCTCGCTCGACCATAGAAATGTCGAACACCATCACTACTCAAAATCATGATACATTTCAGAATGACGAAGTGGAGAGACATTCAGTTAATTCACAACTTCAATCCACATCCCAATTACCTTTAGATGTTAATGTCACTTACGAGGAGATAGATAATGGAGAGATGTCCAATAGTGAGGAGTTTGTTGAACTAACAAAGTCTAGCAATGAGAATTTAAAAATTGTTAATGTTCATAATTCAGATTGTAATGATGATTAAATATTAACATTATTGTTCATCAAGTAAGTTATGATTTCATCTTAATTTTTTTACAGATATCATCATGTTAGTAATAATGTTATGATGTGTTGTAATATTATTTTGTAGATATTATCATGTCAGACCAAACAGTTGCACCCATGGCCAAATTGTGTTGAGGGTTGTTGGGGACTCGTAAGTATTTATACTATTAGTAATTCAAATTCACATATGAATTTTTTATAACATATTTCTCATACCTAAACTTTTTCATGCAGTTTTGCTCCGGATAGCCATCAGGTTGCAACGTACATTAGCGCAAAATTTAAAGAATGAGTGTGCGCTTCTGGTACTACATGGAGGAATGTAGACCAGGAGATGAAGGATTTCTATTACCAAGAATTTTTGATAAGTAAATTGAATATGTTTGATATTGTATCATATATCTATCCTTTTTATACTAATTTGTTAACTTATTATTGTAGAAAAATACCTAAGAGGCAGGGCACGAGGCACAATTTAAAGACACTTGGGGAACACTTACTGTGCAAAATTGTACAAAGACCTTCTATACAAGTTGAGAAGGAAGGGCACGAGGTCAGTGCATGTACCAGAAGAGATCTGGGATGCATGGACTGACACCTGGGCTGTAAAATGGTGGTAGTTAAATTTTGTAGTTGTTCGATCAAATATAAATACAGAGCTCGCTGGCCCGAGCACTAGATCCGCGAAGTATACTTTCAGATCTCGATCTATTGTAGAGTATACCATCGATTTGGTGAGTTATATAAGCAAATTTTAATTTATTATCGAACTTGTATAAATTTGGTGCTACTTTTTGTGTATGCATGAACATACATTAGAGAGACCTCCCACTTGTTGGGAGGTATGTAACAAGACTCACAAGAAAAAGGATGGAATATTTGTTGATACTCGATCTAGGGCCATAAATGTAAGAATATTTAAATTTATTATATATAGACATTAACAATAATTAGCTTTAGTAATTGTGTACTAGATATTAATCATATACTTCTCAACCATCAGTAGAGAAAGGGGAGTCACAAGCTCTATCCACCGAGGCGATAAATGACATTTATTATGATATTGTTGGTGGAAGAACAAAGAACTCCTCCCTTTACGTCCTTGGTTCCTTAGCCAAAGTGACATATGATCGTTTAATAACTCCTACGGTCAGGGGTCGTCCTAGTTCTTCTTCTACTGAGGTGCAGTTGTTAAGACATAAAAATCAAGAACTAAGAGATCAACTAGTGACAGTGGAGCAGAGGATGGCCGATCTGGAGGCAAGAGATGATGTTGCCTTGGATGATATGCGAGTAGTTATAGCTCAATTTATCGCATCACAACATCATTTTGAGTCACAGGAGACTCAAAACTCACGGGATCTTGTTGGATAGCTCATTATGAAATCTATTCAACTACAACTTAATTTTTTTTTGTTTATTACTCATAAAATAAGCAAAATATATTTATTTGATTTTGATATTATAATCTGCTTATCTCTAATTATATTACATTTTCTCAAAAATAATTCTTCGTTATTGATATATTCTATATATCATCATCATTAGATATCTAAAATATGATTCAAGTACGTATTTTTTTATATATATAAAATTAGTTATACATTTAATTTTTTTAGTGTATTATTCCTATTTTGGGGACAAACGTGCGACAGAAATCAAATTTAATTTCATTTACTCTTCTTCAAGAATAAAATAAGCTTATCAATTCAAACATTCATAGTGTATTATGATACCCTTTGAAACCTCAAGTGCACTTTGAAATAAAGATGACAATGTGTCATATCATTAGTAGTGTTGTAAGTTTCTCTAAGATATTTTACCTCCACATGTATTTCATTTAGTATTTATATGAAAGCAATCTCATTACTGATGGTGGATTTTAAACCGAAAACATTCCAACGATTTGATGAACATAGCAGCAATCAAGATAGTTTCATGCAAAAAGTTCATTGAATATACTACAAGGAAAGCTTATTTGAAGTTATCATAAACAAATTTAGTGTTTGCAATATGCTAATATACAACACTATGATATCTGTGATCGCAAAAGTTCAGTTATAATGCCTTCTTTTTGGCCAAAATAAAAAGAAAAAAAAAAGAAGAAATCATTAGAAAGATGTTCATTGTCTGAATCCTACACATAAGATTGAACGATCCTAATTATAGCAAGATTAAGCAATTGACAACCTATTTATTGAATGAGCAAGATTAAGCAATGAAAATCAAAGAGATTTATAGTAGGCAATTAACCATCCAAGATAATTATAACTCCTTACCAATAAATTCAACATTTTAATTTGAATTTCTAAGCTACTTTATATCTATTTTAATTTTAAATTCATATATGAGCATGATTTTTTTCATATATAAGTAGTTTTACTCTTATTTTTTTTTAATAACTTATCATATTTTATTTACTGTAGGATGAGATGATGATAGGATAAGATGTGTTCATATGTTGTCTTTGTTTTGATGATGAAATTATGTTTGTG
Organism: Hedychium gardnerianum; assembly: GCA_038050645.1. Classification (NCBI taxonomy): domain Eukaryota; kingdom Viridiplantae; phylum Streptophyta; class Magnoliopsida; order Zingiberales; family Zingiberaceae; genus Hedychium; species Hedychium gardnerianum. Next base: position 4,890,310 of record JBBUKS010000065.1, read on the forward strand.
ATGGATCATGTATGAGACTTTATGTTATTATGTTTATATATATGTTTGTGATGAAATTTTGTTATTATGCTCATATGTTCTTTGGATATTATGACTTGTGATGATTTGTATTGTGGATTATTTGTATCATGAATGATAAGAAATTTTTTATTCAACAAATACTTAAAAGATAATAATTTTATGTCAAAATCATTATTTTTTTACCTTTTAACAATAATTTTAATAAAAATCATTGCTTTAAGCATTTTTTTAACCAAAGACTCAAAATTATTATATTTTAGCGTTGTTTTTAGAAGCTACGACAACGATTTTTGAAAAATTATTATTTTAGAGTTTTTTTTCGGAGTTATGATAACGATTTTTAAAAAATTATTATTTTAGAGTTTTTTTTTTGAGATACGATAATAATTTTGTAACATGTTATCTATATATGTTTTTTTTTTTGAGATTATGATAATAATTTTTTAAAAATTATTATTTTAAATATTTTTTTATACGATAATAATTTTGTTAATCGTTATCAATATTTGTTTATTAGATCAAAGAAAACAATTTTTTCCTTCCTTTTCGTCCCGTAGTGTTAAAACTTCGCAACCCTCCGTTTGCTTCCCCTTCGTTCCCTGGATCCTGAGCTCCAGATCAAAACCCTAGAACAGGGAGGTAGCCACCAATTGATCTCTTCCGACCACCTGAATCATCCTCGGCTCGGCTGCCCTTCGGATCCGTTTCTAGGGCTTTAAATGTGTGGCGTTATGCCTAGAGAAGACGCGACCGCAATCGCAGGAGTGGCCGCGGGTGTTGCAGGTCTTGAGGTGGGCCTTGTAGTTGGAGTGGATAACGTAGACCTTACCGCACCGAGCGCTGGCCCACTGTCGGTGGTTGTTGTGCTTTGGGCGAAAGTGCTTCTTGATACCGACGAGGTCGCTGAGCTCGTGCCGCGGGTTATGGTGCAGGGAGCTGGCCTCAGGGCACACGAACACCCGCTTGGTATTCCTCCCCAATGCCTTGCCTCCCTACTGGTGCCGCACCAACTTCCACGATACCTTGTGTCGCCGCTGGTGCATTTGTAGGTTCTGCTTCCTCTGGAACCCCTGCCCGCAGATCTCGCACACGTATCGATCTGCCTCCAGCAGCGTCCGCGATGATAGCGACACCACCTCCGAGTCCGGATCTACACTAGTACTCAAACCCCACGTCAGTAACCAGTTCGACGAAATGCCCCTGTGAGTTCTTTCTAATTTTTTATGCTATAAAATTCTCATATCCATACCTAGAGTCCCTATAGGCCTTCTCTTTCTCTTGTCTCCATTGATTTGATCCATATAAGCTATCGTAGTACTGTTCTTGGGAGGAAGGGCAACAAACTTGGGTTTGTCTTGATAACCTTCTAGTCTTGCTGTAGATTTTATCAGTTTATTTTTAAAAAAAATCTTGCCGTTGCTTTTGACCTATGGCTTTACCCCCACAACAAGAGGAATAAGCTCTAGATCAAATTGTCTCAGTTGAGGATGAGGTGTTGAACAAGGAGGAAGTCTATAAGCCTTCAGAAAATGGCCTCGTTGTGGAAGAGGAAGAACCTATTGCAGAGGTGATTAATGAAGTTCCATCTGTTATTCCGGTAGTGGTAGTTGAATCAAGTCCTGTCACTGCCCAAGAAGACATGCCAAAGAAATCATATGCTTCCATTGTGAGTACTAAAGGCCAACCTTATTGTTGATCTTTTTGTCATAACCTCATTTCAAGTTTTTTTAGAATTATACATTCTATTTGTTACATTGATTCTATGTTTGCCATTCATTTTGCCACATTGAACTTATCCTTCATTGATCTCTATTCGAGGCATTATTATTAGTATATTCAAAACATATGAATCTTTTTTAAATGCATTATCTAAAAAGTATTCTTTTATTTTCCTTAATGCATTGCACCTTCCACTCTAGTATTCAACTCTTATAATTAGAATCTATTAATTGCTTTGCTCATATCTTTACCATTTTATTTATTTTGTCATTTTGTCATCTTTTGGAGCTACTTCTATTTGCTTTCAAATGTTTGTTTTTTTAGTTGTATCTTATCGTGTAACCTCACCTTAATATCATTGAACTTGTTAGCTGATGTTTTCTAGAACATTTCCCACTTATGAATTAAACTAAATAAGCAGATATATTGGTTTTTTTATTTGTTAAACAATATTCTTTAGCAATGTAATTTTGTGATAATTCTTTTTAGAAGCTAATTGCTAACTTGTGAGACTCCCCATTTGATGAACAATTTTAGTAACAATTTATCCTAGCTTTCATTGTCATTCACTTTTTAGTATTAACTCACAGCATCATAAATTGATAGCAAGTAGATTAACTTGATGAATGATTAGTAGATTAACTTGATGATTGACAAGTCAAATGGTAATAATATAAAATTTAAGCAAGTAGGTCTTGGGTTTTTAGGGTTTTGGGCTAATGTAAATGCTTGAAAATTTTCTATTGTGAGCCTGTTCACTTAATTTTAAAACTTATAAAACAATTTAAATAAAATAAACTAGTTCCAAGATCCCAATTATCATAATTTGGTTTGCTTATTTTAATTAAATTTGGTCTAGATTTGCCTAAACATCACTAATAGTCATGATTCCAAGTCTTAACTAGATTGGGTTTAATATAAAACCTACACAAGGGATTTAGGGTTATTGTAAGAGTCATAATTTGATAACCAGTAACAATTCTCTTTGATTCTATGCAAGGTGTTTGATTGAAGTATGTGCCTTTATCATGAAATTGATAAAAGTAGAGAATGATCTTATATCCTCGCCTGTTTTTGTCATATGTAACCTGTATTATGTCCGGTGGTATCATCTATAGCTTGAAACATATTCTTTTTATTTATACCAACTGGTTTTATTTTATATTATTCTATCTGCATTGAGGAGCTTGATTTTGACAAGTTGAAATGGAATATCTTCTTGGTTGAAACAAATAGGGAAGTTGTGGTGGAAGGCAGTAGTGGACGAAGTTGTAGCAGGGATCAGACATGTAGAAGACCTTTTAATTCTGCTACCACTAGGTGCGATACCAGATGGGATGAAGTAGAATATGAGATAACATTGTTAGCCTTGCTCAGTGATCTAATGCTAAAGGGTACATGTATACTGTCTAATTGAAACTTATGCAAAGTAGACTAAAAATAATCTGAAAATCAAGAAAATTAAAATATTATGTTGGATCTTCTAATCACATTGAATTATTTTATATGAACCATTTTTAGCTTCAGAGTTTTATATTTTTCTACTTACTGTACATTTTTTTTCTTTCAATTTACCTTAATGTATCTTGACTGAGCCTTAAGTAGGTTGAATTTTTGTTTTTATTTATTTATTTAAAACCTATATCATTGTTAGTTTTATTACTGAAGAGTCCCCAAATTTTTATTTTTCCATAGTAAATGAAAGTTCTATTTTCTTTTCCTTGAGATCATCAATTGAGCCACTCGCTTCTCGCTTGAGATAGTCAAACTAGGCCCACAATCTTGTCTCCTCTACTTTCTTATTCTATCTTGATTTGCGTCAAGAAACATGAAATCTGAAAGATTACCTCTAAATTTGGTCACTACTTTTGCAACATCCACCAACATTGTCTTTCACTGTGCCTTGTTCGTGAACTGTTTTTCATCCAATGACTATCACCATCTTTTCTGTGGCACCATCCCAATACTTGTCACTATCTGTCCATCCCACATGACCTCGTCATTCCCCTCCCTGTGGCGTCACCTTGACCCTTATCACCCACTGTGTCAAAGGTCTGAAAATTTAGATCTCGTCTTACACATTGCATAATAAATAGTATAAGCTGTTGTACAAAATCCAATATAAGGACAACTTAAAAATTACGGAGAAGAGAGAAGTATTGGAATCTGGCATATCAATTAAGCACTATTGCTATAGAAAAAAATAATGCTTAACTGATTAATTAGCTATCGGTAAGTCCTTAAGAGGTCCTAGAGCTGAGTACATCTCTAACAAGTTATGTCTTTTCAATATATTTGAACCAGCTTTAGAGGAGTGTTAGGGACTAATGTATAATATATACAGAGACTTAGATGTGAATATATATCTCCATGAGTGTAATTGTAAAGTTATAAGAAGAACAGTACATTTACATACTAGAGGGGACTAACTAGGGATTAATACATTTTCCTAAAACATACTTATTGAAAAAGGAACTCTGCCCATGACGAACTAGTCATGGCCGGTCCCAAGCCCGGATAAAGGAGGAGGGTTGCGTTAGGTTGCCAGCCAGCGTT
>JBBUKS010000065.1:4960743-4970815 GCA_038050645.1 Hedychium gardnerianum
TTATACAAAGTTTGAGTGAAATATTGAATTTTTCAATAATTTCCAACTTTTTTATCATTCTTTAAAAATAAGAAGTATTTTTATAGAAAATTATTTTTTTCCTGATAGTATTTGACATAACTAATGTATGTATGAAATTTCATGATTTTTTGAAAATCGCAAAATTACTTATGCATTTCTGAAGTTGGTTTGAAATTGAAGTGTTGTTTCTTAAAGTAGCAGTTGATTGATGTTTGTGTTTTTTACTAAAATAGATTTGTTTAAGTCGTTTAAGCTCACTCCTAGGTATCTTAACTATTTCTAACCCTCTAATATGCTTGGATATGCATTCAAAGGTGATTTTCTTGATGAAATTAAGAAAGGGATGTTAAAAAAAGAGAGAAGAATATGGAATTGAGGGAAGGTTTAAATTCAAGGTTGAATCTTTAATCTCATAACTTAGATTTTGAAATTTCTTAAAGATTTAGGAACTCCAAATTATTGTTGGTGCAATGATTAAAGTTGGAGCATGCTTTAAGGGAGAGGTCCTTCTTAAAGGCATGATTTAATATAAAAGGAGGAGAATATAAGAATTTGAGGATGAGTGAATGAAGGAAGGATTTTATGCTAAAGATTGAGCATTGGAGAAGATAGAAGGATAGGAACCTCCATTGTGATATTGGAAGTTAAGAATGAAAGAAGAGAATGGACTTTCAGAAGAGGTTTTTTGTGTAACAAAGGATGAGAATGAAGGGTTTAAGTTAGGAAACATTCATTCATGCCTTGGCATGAGAAGAAGGATGAGATAAAGGATGGTGAGCTAATGAGTTAGTCTAACTCAAACATATTGTCAAACATAAAAAAGAAAAATATTGTTAGTGCAATTGACCTCTAATCAAGATTGACCAAGTTAACCAAGCTCGAGTTGACACGAGTTGGGTTTTGATGTTTGATCAATATTTTAGTTGGATGTCAAGTAGGTCCAGTTGATCGAACACTTGGCGGTCAAAAGTCCAATAGAAAATTGGCAAGGAGAAAATCCAAGAGGGTCATGGAGGACCAAACACTTGGCATAAGGCATGAAGTCTTGACAGGTCAAGATTGATCAGATGCGAGGCAATAAAGAAGTCCTAACAAGTTAAGGTTGACCAGATGTTAGACAACGATGAAGTCATGGCAGGTCAAGGTTGATTGGATGCTAGGCAACGATGAAATCTCAACAGGTTAAGGTTGACTAGAAGCTAGGCAACGAGAAATCTCGATTGGTTAGATGCTGAGAAAAGAAAATTATAGTAGGTTGACTTCAATTGGATACCAAACAAGATGAGAATTAAGCCTATAAGTATTACTTGATTAATAGGGTGTATCAATTGTCTGATGGGTTTGATCAGTCAACTAATGGTACTATAGAAGTGAACAGAAGCTTTAGAAATCGATTGGAAAACTCGACTGATCGTAATTAGTCGATTGATGGAGTGTATCAGTCGATTGATGTACTGTTCGAGCAAATAAAGAGTTCAAAACTTGACTATGGAATTTGATTGATTAGGTAATAGTTGATTGATGGTAATGGGAAATTGACTAATGCTGAGGTGGATGGAGTTGTTAAGCTAACGGGTCAACACAACATGTAGGATCAAAATAGAGAGGGGGGTGAATCTCATTCGTTTAAAACTTGTTTTCTTTACGTAAATCAAAGTAAGATTGCAATGAATAGTAGGAAGAACATGATGGAGCTTGGAGAGGATTGATTCTGAGCCTCGGACCTCGAGGCCGTTTATATAGCCTTCGATCAGTCGACTGAAAACTAACCAGTTGACTAATACTTTATCAGGTGACTGATCCTCTCTTCTTTCCTTGTTTGCTACGATCTAATCTGGTCGATCCTAGAAATCACATTGATCAGTCGACTGATCTCCAATATTTCCTTCTTTGCGCTGATCCGATCGTGGCCAACATTTCTTTCCAAATACACCGCTCAGTTGACTAATCCCCTTGATCAATCAACTGATCACTTTTTCTTTTTTTGCTGGATCTCAAATCTCTTCATTGTGTTGTTCACCTTGGATGAGTCGACTGGTCCTTTTGATTAGTTGACTGAACCGTTAGGTCGACTAAAATTTTGTCAAATCAAAATTTACAAAACCAAATTAGCACAGCAAGTATACAATTATCGATCCTAGAAAATCGAGTTTGATATAAAGATACGTTAGTAAGACAGTTACGACTATCTTGATCTCAACTTAGAAACCTCCGTTAGTTTTTTCAGTTGGATCAACACCTACGGTTTGTCCTTACTGGGACATGACCTCACTGTACTCTCTCTAGGAGCTTACCTGAACTCACCTGTTAAACATTAGGTCCTCCAGACCTATTTGGACTTTAATTGCTCAGCATCGAATCGTCCTGCCAAGACTTCCTCTTGATTCGATATCGGGTCTTCTCTGACCCATCAAATCCATCTTGTCAGATGTCAGGTCCATTTGATCCATCAGAATTTCCTACCTAATTTCCACGATCTGTTGAGACTTTCACTGCCTAGTATCAGGTCTAGCTGATCTACTAGCACTTTCCAAGTTGAGCATCCTACACACTTGATCAATCCATTAGATCACAACATGATTTAACTTGAACCTTTGACAACATCAAAACATAGGGGTTCAATTTTGATGCATCCTGCACCAACACAACGTTCCAATTTATAGTTGATCAATCGACTAATGGGTAAGATCAGTCGATTGGTAAGTTGAAATTATCCTGAACAACAACCCTATAAAAGAAGGTTTTGAAGTGTTTTGAAGTTGCTAGTTCTTGAGGGTTTAGAGACGAAGTGCTACTGCATTTTCCCCCATAAAAAGATAATCCAAAGTGACAAGCAAAAATCCAAGCAAAGTTTCTCAATTATAAAATATTTTTGCTTTCATTTCTATTTGTATCTTGTATTCTTGTTGTGTTGCTTTGTAACTATAGATTTGTAAGAGGCTTCTCTACTTCCGGAAGATATCCGAGAAGGAGAAGGATTAGTGGTGGTAGTCATTGTTGGTGTTGGGAACACTAGATAATCGAACTTGTGTTTTGATAATTGGCAAAGGTTCAAAGTTGAGGTTTGTTATGTTCTAATGAGCTTGACTAAGTATACAAGCAGCGCAACCAGAAAGTCCTAAGTGATTTTAGGCAAGGTAAAAGTCTTAGTGGACAGGCAAAGCGAAAAGTCCTAGTAGGTTCGTTGGACTGGATACGAGGTAGAAGACTTGGCAGATCGAGGACGTTGGGCAGAAATCCTAGGGGTCGAGAACACTAGGAGGGAAGCCTCGAGGGTCAAGGACACCAGGTAAAAGTGTAGACAGGTAGAGGACCGAACGTCTAGCGGGAAGCCCCGAAGGTCAAGATAGAATGTTGGGAAAAAGTCCAAACAAATCTGGAGAATCAGATGTTTGGCAATAGGTAATCTCTCCTGAGAGGAGTAGGTAAGGACACGTTCCCCGAAAGGGAACAGTAGCGTTGGTCTGACCTAGGATTTTATTGGAAACCCAAAATTCAAGACGAGACAGTCTCGAGACTGTTAAAATATTTTTCCTAATGTTATAACTTTGTGATGCAAGAATATTAACTTGGAAACCGGGATCAGCTAATCTAGGTGCTTGGAAGGGATTTAGGCGCCCTAAGAGGATTCAGGCACCCTGAGTGGTTTCAGGCGTTTGGAATGGATCCAAGCGCCCTAAAACCAACCCGACGGTGGGATGAGGTGACAGCATCTGATTGGCTGGAGTACGTCAGCAACCAAGCGCCCTGAGTTGTTTCAGGCATTTGAAATGGATCCAAGTGCCCTAAAACCAGCCCGACGGTGGGATGAGGTGGCAACCTCTGATTGACCGGAGCACGTCAGCAACCAGGCTCCTAAAAGGGATCTAGGCGCCTAGACCAAGATAAGTTTTGACGGATATAGCTTCACCGAGGCCTCGCCACGTCAGCCTTGATTGAGGCGCCTGGAATGGATTCAGGCCCATTCAGGCGCCTGGAAAGGCCTATAAAAGAAGGGTTCGACCAGCACCTCAAATACATCATTTTCCTATGACTTCCATACTCGCGTGCTGCTCCGAAACCTTTGTTACGACGCCCAAACACTGCTTTGACAACCAACACTCAAGCTACTAATCATTTTGTTGTTGGTATAATTTTATTTATTGTCATTCACTTGTATTCGGTTTTTGTAACCTTCGAACATTTAGTAGATTGGCCAATGAAAGAGATCAAAGATCGTAGGCCTTGGACTAGCAATCGTAGGACTGTGAACCAAGTAAAAGGAAACGTGTTAGCATTGTTTATTTGTTTACATTTTCGCTGTGTTAATTCGTGTTTTCCGAAAAACATGAAAAAGTGACATGCGCTATTCACCCACCCTCTCTAACGCCCTTCCAATCATACAATTAGTATCAGAGCGAGGGTGCTTTGAATTGGTGCAACCACCTTCGAGCAGTTTTGTTCGTTTTCTCATTGTTAATCAGAATTGGTGCAATCATCTCTTCTGATAAATCCTTTTTTGTTTGTTTTTAAATTTCTCGAAGTTGGTTCAACACCACTCAAGCTAAATCTTTCTTTTGAGTATGTTATTCTTTTCCTGCACTACTAATCCAAGACCAAGTCTTGGTACAGTCTTTGTCATTTTTTTATTGTGCGAGAATTATTCTAAATGGTCCATCAAGAAGGCTACAATACCGTCCGACCGCCTCTCTTCTCCGGTGAAGATTTTGGCTACTGGAAGGTCCAAATGGAGTTCTACCTGAAGACCAAGGTGGAAATGTGGATTATTATTCAGACCAGGTTCGCGCTACCTCTCAACAGAAATAGAGTACCAGTAGGATGTGAAAATTGGGACTCGCACATGATGAAGAAGATCGAGGTGGATGCAAAGGCTACTCAAACCCTCCAGTGCAACATAGCTAATGAGAAATTGAATCGGGTCAAACCATTCAAAAGGGACAAAGATCTTTGGGACAAGCTGATCGAGCTACACGAAGGAACCTCCGATACAAAGGTAAGTAAGCGTGATTTAATCTTCAATAAATTATATAAGGCGGGAGAATCGGCAAGTCAACTGCACGCCTAGATTCAAGATCTACTCAACGACCTACACTCGATTAGACAAAAAGAGGAGAATCACGACATCATAAGGTACACTCTCAATGCACCTATGGTAGATTCTTGCAAGGTTCCTAAGGACCTTTCAATTATTAGATTAGATGAATTATTTTTAAAATTTAAATTACATGAATAGACTAATGCACACTCTGTCGAGAAAAGGATTGCATCGCTTGTAGGAATAATCAAAACAAAGGAGTCAAAACACAAGTCCTAATTCAAGCCCGAGTCCAAAGACGAATCAGATTTTAAAGACAACGACAAGATCACCACCAAACTAGTTAATCTAGTTCAGAAACTATACAAAAAGAAAAAAAAGGATTCACCAAATGCGAGATCAAGAAGGTGATCCAAACAAAGAACAAACAGTCAGGATCAAGCCAGACTCCGAAAAGCAAGTCAAAAGTAACGTGTTATGGATGCAACTAGAAGGGACATTTCAAGTCGGAGTGTCCAAATCTGAAAGACACCAAAAAGCAAAGAAAAAGAAGGCACTACAAGCAACATGGGACAAATCTTTATCGAAAGACTTAGACGAAGAAAAACAAGCTCAAGCAAGCTTCCTTGCACTACTGGCACGAGAATGAGTGATCGAGACCGAGTCCAAGACAAAATTCGAAGTCGAATTCGAGCCAAGCCACTGATCTATATCTAGTTCAGAAAGTTCAAACCCCACTGTAAGTCCTGCATTAGTTGAGAAATTATACAATATGATATCATATTTAACTCATAAATTAGCCAAGTCCAATGTTCGGGTCAAGTCACTCCAAAATGAGGTAAAAGTCCTTAAGAAGGACTAACCCAAGTTATTTGACTGAACAAGTTCAAAGTGGAACTTCAACTCAAGTCCGCCAACTTGAGGAAGAAAATTCCACCTTGAAAGTTCAAGTCAAAGAACGTAAAGAATCATTAGAACAGTTCATTGCGGGTTCGAAGAATCTTGATATGATATATGGAAAACAAAAGGTCGTATACAATCGATTAGGACTCGGATACAAAGCTAAGTTCAAGTTCAAGCATGGGTCCCTAAAACAAGCATGGGTCCCTAAAACAAGCTTGAGTAATCAAGTTAGACCAAACCAATATTGGATACCCAAGGGTCAAATTCATTACCTAGATAGATCTTATCGAGGTTATGACCCAGGGGAGCCAATAGAAAAATAATTTTATCTTGAGATGCATATTTGATTGATTTACTTCTTTTCCTTACATGCTTAGTTTTCTTTTCTTGCTTAATTTAGAATGGTTAAAGGTTTGATTGATTTTTGACAACCTAGCATCGAAAAGGATTGAGATGATAGTAGGCTACGAAAGCTTTGTTGAAAGCATGTCTAGGTTGAATAATGCACATTCTACCTAGTGCAATCAACTTAGTGGGTCTAGCTGAAGCTACCCTAGTCAGACATGAGCTACTTAAACCAAAACTTAGTACTAAGTTTTGTGGGCTAATTATTTTGGTGAAGCTTTGTCTTAGACACGTGGTTACTTTAATGATATCCGTTGTGATTCACCATAACCTGAAAGCTTATGCTAAAAACACCAGCTTATAGGATCCAAAGTTAAGTTTGAATTTAACACAAAATCAAACAACCCTTTTCTAAAATTTAAACAAATTGTTAATCATCTCACCACAACTATAAGGTATTGATAATCTAGAAATGGGTGATATGTTAAGTTTAATAAAATTAGTTTGATTAACCTAACCTAATTAACTAAATTAATTCTACCTAATTTAATTAATCTAATTTAATTAATCTAATTTACTTAACTAATTAATCTAACTTATTAAAACCTAATTAACCAAATTACTTCTACCTCAGTTAATTAATCTAATCCAATCAAACCAAGTCAACCTAATTCAATTTCACTTAATTAATTTAACCTAATTAGTTAATTTAGTCTAATTAATTAACCTAATTAATCTAATCTAATTAATTAACCTATTTTATTAATTGATCAAATTTAATCTAACCTAATGAATTAATTTAATTTATTTAACCTAATTACTTAATTTAATTTATTTAAGATAATTAATTTAATTAATTCAATTAAAACTTAATTAAAATTACTTAATTAATTCAACCAAAATTCAACTCAATTAAAATCAATCATACAAAAGTATCCATCTTACAAAAGAACCCATAGGACTAATATGTTTGATAACTTAGAATGGGTGAAATGGAATAAGTAGTTGAAATCAGTCAACCTATCTTAAAATCCCTAAAAGTTGGATCTAAATCAAAATACTTTATGTGTAGGAACATAAAGATGTAGATCGATGGATGTTGTGCCACGCCCCGAAAGTATGCATGTCCGTAGATACGGACGATACTCTCTAGTGACAATCTTCAATACAATATGGTATGAGTCCACAAAACTCAAAATCATAACACAACTACGCAGTGTAATATGAATATAATATCCTATCCGGGTAATCACAACCACGCAATATAATATGAATATAATATCCTACCCGTGTAATCACAACTACGCAGTATAATATGAATATCCATAAAAAAAGAGAATAACAAGGGGTCCACCCCACATATAGAATCCAAAATTCGACTGCGAACCGGCTCGACTTAACACTCCAAATACACAACCGAAGAAATATAAATAACTAGATACATCTTAATGGATACAATGCCAATAAAATAAATCAATGCGGAAACATATACTAGTTGAAACAAAATGAAAATAAATCGTAGCTCGATGTGAAAGGGACGACGCGGGCAGATATCCTCCAAGCAACCCAATCAACATATACCTACTAACTTGGAAATAATAATGAAAGGCAGGGGTGGTGAGTACAAAAGAGATACTCAGCGGGTCTAAGAAGATAGTGCATAAACACTAAAGCATATAGGAATTCAAAGGTATACAGTCTCATAGAAGGAATATACTCACCATCGAATGATGACACCCGTATGCCACTACTACACAAGCACCCTACTCACCTGCACATAATATCATGAGTAGTGCCAGTAATAAATAATATGGGTACAGCCTCTTACATGCATGTACCTTCAATAATCAATATAAGTACTACATCTCATATGCATATATCGGTACAAATATCAGAAATTAGGGTCTCGTATGTGGGAGTAATGCTCCACCACAGGGTATATGGATGACCAAGACACCCAGTTCGTCAGCTGTAGACTGCGGGAGAAATGCTCTACCATGATATTCGTGGGTAGTCCGAAAATGTCAAGGTCCCTGTCTGCAGGAAAAACTCTCTATCACGAATGACCTCATGGGCAAACAGGAGGTAGCTATCTAGCTACAGGCTGTGGGAGAAACTCTCTACCACGTATGATCTCATTGGTAGCCATGGTATAACAACTCAAATAGTAGCATGTATATGACTAGCTCACACCCGAAGGGAGCCTTGATCGATAGCCCATGTATCTCCGTGATGCTATGACTAGCTCACACCCGAAGGGAGCCCTGATCGATAGCCCATGTATCTCCGTGATGCTACGACTAGCTCACACTCGAAGGGAGCCCTGATTGCTAGCATACATGGATCACCTATGCTACGACTAGCTCACACCCGAAGGGAGCCCTGGTCACTAGCATACATGCATCACCGATGCTACGACTAGCTCACACCCGAAGGAGTCCTAGTCGCTAGCATACATGCATCACCGATGCTACGACTAGCTCACACCCAAAGGGAGCCTTGGTCGCTAGCATACATTCATCATCGATGCTATGACTAGCTCACACCCGAAGGGATCCCTGTTCACTAGCATACATGCAACCCAAGATGAGTAGAACACAACTAATCCTACCATCGTGCATGTCTATCTATGCAATGTACAACATCACATTAATCAAGACGGATCAACTATAATCCATTACACACACATGATTATAACGACCAATCAGAAATGAGCTAGCATATTTTATCTCTTAGAGTACACGTCACACACGTGTTCACACCTACAATCATAACATACAACACATGCTACATGATCAATGGCACATGCCACACTTGTGTTAACCACGCAATCAAGAATATGAAATAAATACTACATCAAAATTGGTACACGTCACACACGTGCTCACATCTATAACTACATGACATAAATGAAACAAAAGTGAACAAATAAATATAAATGCACACCACATGTGTGTCTATCAACTACATGATCATAACATGTTTCTAAGGTACACACCACACACATTTATACACTACATGACATGAATAATTTGAAATTGACATATGAACATAACATGCCACACGCATGTTAAATAATTACATGATTACCCAATCATAAGCATGTTCCTATTGTGTACATCATACATGTGTACATACTACAGAATAAGAAATCATAAAGACTGTATGAATATAAAACAGAGCATAATAAGTACAAACAATAAGTAACAAACTCAGATAAAATTACAACTAGAGTTAAGGTCAATTCAACTACCTAATCAACAAATCATGTCATGCACTAAGGACAAGGAAATAAAGGAGAGTAAGGATAGAAATACCCGCCTCCAAATTGTGGATCATGTCGTAGAGTCTTCAAGTCCAAGTACTTATCCTGAATCAATGTTTTGCATCAAGGAACACAAATTACAATCAAGTTCTACTACGAATCCAATAACTAAACCAAAACCTAAACCATTTAGGAAACCCTATTTGAATCAACTCAATCGTTCCACACATAAATCTTCTTATCACTCCACATATCAATCCATTCCATTATTCAGCACATCCCAACCAACCTAAACAAGATCCATGTAAGAATAACATAGATAACACAACCAACCACTACATAGAAGAATTTACTACATCCTCACAAATCATCCATGAAACTATTTGCATAAGATCCTAAAGTCCAACACAAGAATATGAAACTAAGAAACATAATATCACTACACCATTTCTGAATTCATAGCCCAAATCGAACACAACATAACTACCCAAAACTAGATTCAC
>JBBUKS010000065.1:4971909-4982743 GCA_038050645.1 Hedychium gardnerianum
CGCATAAGGTATCCATATCCAGGCGACAAAGAGGCATTCGATGAGTTCGTTAAAAGTGGCGGAGCCATTGGCACAACCGTCAGACCCAAAGGATTTATAGACAGTGACAAAGATACGGAAAACTTGCAAAAACAACTGCAATCTCAAAAATTTGAACAGGAAGCTCAAAAGTTGTGGTTTCGAATGAGGAATGAAGTCATTCAAGAGCTGCAAGAGAAGGGCTTTGACGTCGAGTGAAATTGTACAACAAAAGATGGATCAACGCTGATCTGAATCGATTGTTGCTTCTACTTTCTTACTGAATTTTCAAACTACCCTAGAACAAGGTGCGATATTCCTTTTCTAACTTAAATCTTTCTAGTCGATATCTACTGTAATGTAAAAATTCTTCTTGTCGCATTTAAAATGGTTACTGCTATTTATACTTCGGAAGTTTCCTGCATCGAAAGCAAATGTCATAAGTTGACCGAGAACTAGCACTCAAAATAGACGAGGGGCTTACCTTATGAATTTTCCCTTGGCACTCTCGATAGCAGACATGAAAACAACTTTCAAATTAGATGACTTGTCTTTACCGATTCGAAACTTCTCGTATTGGGGCACTTCTCTTCTAACGAAGGCTGTGGTTGCGAGATTATCTCCAATGGCATCGGTATCTTGAGAGGCAATGCTTCCTGAAGATGTTGTATCTTTATCTTCAATTCACTTTGAGAAAACTACAGTTTGTACATCAGTTGGATCAAAACCTCTTTGTTTGAAACCGAAGAGGGTGCTCTCATTCTTCTCCTTCTTGCAACTCAGGCAGGCCTGCTTTGTTCGATTTCTTTCGAACAAAGAGGTCTAAGTCCAACTGATATACAAAGTGTAATTTTCTCAAAATGAATAGAAGATAAAGATAGCGATGTCGTTGGAGATGGTCTTGCATGCTCTGAGTAAGCAAATACATTCTTGTTATTCTCTTACCATAGAGAGATATACTCTTCTGCATTAGAAAGAATAGTGGTTGAAGATGCAAGAGAGGATTGAAGTAGGAATTGTGTTTAGATGGATGTTTGTTTTGGTTGGTACAATCAGTCTTGATGAGCCGATCGAGATGGGTGACTCATCAGATTGAGCGAGCTAGTCTAGTTAGGTAAGTTGGTCACATGCGGTAGCTTTTATCGGGCAGACGATATGAGTGGTACGTAGTTTAGCTTGTCGAGTCAAGAAAGTGTGTCGCACTGGCTAGTTGATGGAGGGTTGGTTGATTTGTGCATAGGTGGACTGATGACGTAGGCAAGTTGATTGGTCCATGGTGCATATTGTTTTTCTTTAATAATTCATGTGTTCAGATTTCGTTCGACTAATTATAGAGATTGTCAGCTTTCCCCTCTAGTTCGTTTATCGAGTAAATCCGTAACACTATTTATGCACACTTAGAGACTGTCCTTCAAAATATTCATTCTTATTGAAATTCGAAATCTAGTCAAGGGGTCTATTGTGATAGTTGGGTCGAGTGCTAATATGGTGATGGTTCAATTTAAGTGTTGTAGACGATATGGTGGGAATGGATGGATCGAACGAGCAATTGGTCTCTGTGTATTGGTTGATTTGATCCAATTAATGAATCCAAACACATTAAACAAGCATAGCGAGTGAGTCAAGGGGTCAAGTGAACCGAGCGATTTGACTACTCATCTACATAAGATTTTAAACTAAGATTTTAAGTGCACAGAAAGATTGCTTTGGAGACAACTTGAGAGTCGAGGGAAGGCGAAGACAAAGAAAGAGACATACAAGCGAAGAAGAACAAAAGTGATGGAGAAGTAGAGACAATGTTGGGTTTTGATGCGAGAACATGCAAGCAAGAAAGCAGTTGATGACGGAGATGAATGGAAAGATTAGAAGCCCTAGAAGGGTTTGTCATGATGATTTCGATTTCGGTCTTTAGGTTTAGCAAACTTGTCTAAATGGTTGTGATTTCTTAATGTCAACTTGCTAGGCGTCGATTGAACCGTGTTAATAACGAACTTAAAAATATCTTTACGCCCAATCTAGATAATTTTTGTATTTTTTTCGTACTACGACTAGCACAAAACTAGTCGATGTTTATAATGCTTGTAGCTCCATGTGACCCTACTTCGTTAGATTTTCACTCGACGTGAAAAATTCTCCTTGTTTCCATTCTCACAAAGGTTTCATCGAAACAACTATTTATTTTAAAATATTATTACGATTGGTAGATAATACAACTTCAAATATTCAGAATTGTCAAAAATAAATTTTTAATTCAGTTAATTTTAATCAACTAAGTTATTTTACCTAATAACATAACTAAATAAATTAATAATGTATTTTTAAATTATAACACTAACTGATAAAATAAAATGGCTATTTAGCTCAATTTCTGTAGCAAACTGAGGAGACAAATTGTAAAATATGGAGCTCAATTTGAAAATTTCTCAATATCAAGGGTTTGTTGGAATAATTGCTCAAAGAAAGGCCACATTCCTCAAACTACACACCTTTTATTTTATTTTTAAAATACACCCCCAATTTTTTAAATGTCTAAAAACACATTTTTAATTTTTTTTTTCATTCCGAGAATATTTACATCAATGTGTTTTAAATAAAAAAAATACTTTTTGACTTTGAATTATAAAATAAGATTAATTTGAGTAGCCTCAGCCTATAACCATATTTTGAAGGCATAAAATTAAAAAAGGCACCTCTAATTATTTATATCATTATTTTTTTTTATTAAAATAGTGTCTTCTCCCCTTCATTTGATATTCAAAATATCTTTTTTACTTATTATCTTAAAGCAATTTTGATTTTTTAATTAAAGTTGATGCAACACAGAGAATATTTTAGGTATAGTAAAATGTTGTTTTACTTATTTTTTAAAAAGGTTGTTTTTAGGTGATGATACATGTAATATTTTGATTTTCTGTCTATTTTGAATCAAGTAAAAAAAGAAATAATATATATAGAGAATTTTGTTATCCTACACATTTTATTCTGTATAATTATAAACACATGTTGAAATAGTTATCTGTACATTATTAATCAAAATATATGCGATGATAATCAATGATCAGGATTACGTCATCTCAACAGATATACATGATTGTGTAGGGTAAGATGTGTAATATATATATAACGTGTAATTTAGGATAATTAAAATTATAGGTCTGATATCAAAATTTCATGCTGTCCAGGTCAAATTGTAAACTTTTTATCAGTGTCTATCAAGTCGAGTCTAAAATACATTGAGCCATTGAAATAGTTATTTAAATATATTTTTTTTTATGAGTTTAGTTCAAATTTAATTTGATTTTGATTAATTTAAATGTTATCAAACTCTCATTTCAAATTTATTTGATTATTTAAATTTTTTATATTATTAATTTATTTAATTAATTATTAAATTTGATAATATAAATTTATTTATACGTATTAATTTTTTTTTTATTTATTTAGTATTAATAAGAGGTTTCTTTTAGTATGAACATGATTTTTAAATATTATTTATAATTAAAAATTTAGATATTTAAGTTGATTCATTTAATTTAACGAGTTGTTCAAGCTGATTCATTTAAATAAATTGAATCAAGCTAAATTAAATTTTATAGTATTCAAATTTGTTTGATAAAATAATTGATTTAAATCGAGTTTAAAATAAATTAAGTTATTGAAATAATTATTTATATTTAATTTAAATTTTTTATAAATTTAAATTTGGTTTATTTATGATTAATATAGGTATTATTGATCTTTCAATATAAATTTATATTTGAAAAAATACACGTATATATTCAAGATAATTCATTTAATTTAAGAGTTGTTCTAACCTGTGTATTTTGTTGGTATGTGTGTGGAAGATTGCTTCAAAAGTAAAAGTACGGGCAGCTCCGGAGAGGCAGCTAAAGTCACGGCTTCAATTTGTGCTCCGACGCCGATCCCTACCCCGAGATGATCCGACGCCCAGGGTTCCTCTTCCCCCGCCGCGAGGTCGCCCCCGCTGATCCAACAGTCTTCGGATTCTCATCTGCCTCCGCTTCGGGGTCAGCTGCAGCGCCGCGCCCTAACCGCCACCACCATGAACCTGGCCTGGTCCCTAGCTACCGCTCTGATGCCTACATCGATGCAGATGAGGGCGTGGATGAGAGTCCCCAAAAGCAGGCTACGTCAAGATCTCCGATACCGACCCTCTCTCGATCAAGGAACGGTACGATGGGATTTAGGGTTTGCACTATTTGAATCTTCCTGGGGAATTCATATATATCGATTGCGGTGATTTATTTTATTAATTCTGTTCTGATATCTCCTCACCTGAAGAATTAACTTGAATAATTCGTCACTGTGTACACTTTCTATGCTATTGTTGTTGCATCTTCATCATGATTCTATGCTTTATATCGCATCACTATTTATTTGATCTTTATTGCAAGAACATGACTATTGTTGAATAAACAATCAATTAGCTAAATATACTGGGAACTTCTGCATGGGATTCTTGGAAGAGTTAAGTGTATATGACAATAAACTAAAGGACCACAAAAGCTTTCTCTGAGTTGGAGATTTCTTCTGCTTTGCTTTATTAATAACTATAGCAATGGACTAGAACTCACTATTATTTGCTTTGAGATTGATTTAGATCGAGAATGGAGAAAATTTCAAAATTAGATAGACAAATTGAGGATAAATCTCATGAAGAAGCATAATTACCGAGGTTGGATTACCCAAAATTTTAGTAATTGACAATGAAACTCAATTCAATACCCAGAGGCTCAAAAAGTATTGCTTTTAGTATAGAATTGATCTTTTAGATTCTTCTTTGTTTCTCACCACACAAGAAAAATTATTTAGAAGCCAAAAACTAGAAGGAGGAGGTGGTCCACCTATAGCAATTAATTAAAATTGTACAGAATTGATCTTAGATTCACCTTGGTTTCTCATTAAAAATGAGAAAACTGAAGTATTAAACAAAATTATTTAGAATAATTGATCTTAGATTCACCTTGATTTCTGATTAACTGAAAACAAGAAAACTGAAGTATTGAACAAAATTGTTTAGAAACCTAGAAGAAGGTGATCCACTAATAGCAATTAATTAAAAGTGTTACCCAAGACACTCTATCCTATACAACTATACTCACACTACAAGCTGAAAATCTCCATCATTTTAGTGTTTTCACAGAAAAACAATAACTTCAACAAAAATCATGATCCCGTTGGTCAAACTATAAATTTTAATCAAAAGTTTAAGGATACTAGGTTTTTGCTAATTTTGGATACTCACATTGTCTTCTTTAAAGATTGATGTAGATTGGAGGAGGATAAAATATCAAATTACAGAGACAAATGGCAGGGTTTTTATGGAGGTTATCAAATGACAGAGCAGATAAGCACCTGCTTTGAGACTGATGTAGATTGGAAAAGAGAAATTTTCAAAATATAGAAGACAATGGAGGGATTAGTATAGAGAAGATAAGCACCATTGTTTGCTATGAGATTGATGTAGATTTGAGGAGATAAGCACCATTTTCTGATCTGAGGTTGAGTGAGTTGGGAGGGGAAGATCTCACATCCACTCTAAACCAACATCATTGCGAATATTTAATAGTAAATATGGAAAAAAATTGTCCACAAAGAATTCTGACGAAACAATTCTCTCGATGAATTATAAATTTACAGAAATTAATGACACTTTAACATTAAAATCAGTAATTAAAATTTGATGAAACAATACATCAATGGATCACTTTCAACAGGTTTAGATTACCGGGAGAAGAATAAGAGAACAATAATACAAGAGACGGTGGACTTCTTGCCCATTTTGATATTTCATTATTGCCTACCCAAGCCCTTTACTGCAACCACCTACAAGGTGAAGTCAATCCTCAAAATGAAATAAAAACATAGATCAACTCAATCATAAAGCGGATCCAAGATAGATCGTGATGACCTGCTATTTTTTCGTCCTTGTCCATTTATTTAGTGTCAATATTGTTATGCTTAAGTTTTGGATGTATCCATCCTGATACTCTGTAAACCTGGTAAAAATGTGTGATAAATTCAGATTTCCCAACTTTCAGAATAGTCTGCCTTGGATCTCCCAAAATTGACTGATAAATGTGAAGGGGAAAGAAAATCACTTTACTAACCAATATGCCAACAAGGAGGATACACAATCACGACCCTAATGTTCTAGGATAGATTTTCATTGAGAACATTCCGACTGAAAGAAAATCTATAAATGTGAAGGGGAAAGAAACATTTACTAAAATTCAATTCTATCGCAACTAAAACTTAGCTAATAAAGGGTAGCTTGGTGCACGAAGCTCCCGCCAATGCGGGGTCCTGGAAGGTTCTATTGTACGCAACCTTACCCAATATTGCAAGAGGTCGTTTCCACGACTCGAAACCGTGACCTCTAGGTCACACGGCAGCATCTCTACTGTTACGCCAAGGCTCTTTTATTTTGAATAATACTAAAACCCATGCCACAAAAAATTGTATAAACCATGCATTTTGAATAACTATGAACACAAGCAACCTTTCAATGTAGGAAATAAATTTTGAGAGAAGAAGCTTTTCACCTTTGGTCGTATCTGAATATTCCACCAACCAAATACATTAGTTTCATTACACTACCAAGCAAGACCAAAGATAGCATAGGTGCGTAGCAAAGCTTTCGCCATCTGCTTCACGAAGTAGATGTCCCCCTTTTCAAACCCAAGTTTCCTGAAGGCGCACAACAATCCAAGGAATAAACAACGGTACACCCATCGAAAATTACATGAATTTGCATGAAAATCACTTGATAAGTTTTTGAACATTGAACGCCCTAGCCATCGAGGGACCTGAGGCCAAATTTCCAACACCACTCAGTGAGCCATTTAACCGAACAATTGGAAGGCGTGTAGTCCAACAAAAAAATCAGCAGAAAAACGAAAGCAAATCGTGAGACAGAATCAAATGTAAATTGTGAAGTCAATTTAGAACGATTCTAAATAGAAAAAAGGAGGAAGTTTGAGATACAACCTGAGGCCAAATTTCCAATACCGTTCAGTGAGTTATTTAACCGGACAATTGGAAGGCGTGTAAACAAACAAACAAAAAACAGCAAGAACGAGAACGCAAATCGTGATACAGAAACAGATGCAAATTGTGAAGTCAATTTAGAACAATTATAAAGAGAGAAAAAAAAGGGGAAGTTTAAGAGAAGACCGCAACGAAAGATGTAAATTTGCGGAAGAACGTAGAGTGAGAAGGAGAAAAGAGGAGACTCACTCATTTGAAGTCCGGCGAATCAGAAGGTCGCGTGGCGTGGCGTCGCGTGGTGTCCAGGAGAGGAGCGGCGACGACGCAGTTAAAGATCTTATCGAGTTTTTTTTTGTCGAGGTTAACTGAAAATATTATTATCCTTATCAATTAATTAAATATTTATATAATTTATGAGCCTTATATTAATTTTTTCTATTTTTAACTAAATAATTTTAAATTATAAAAATTTATAAATTTTATATACTTAAATAAAAAAATTAAATTAAATTAAATTATATTTATGGGAGAGAAAAATTGAAACTATCCTTTTAGCGGTTTCTCTAGAACGATCCATACTCTTTAGAAAAGAATAAATTATAGGAGTATTTAACCTACTACAGTGACCCTTTATATAGATAGATTAGATATCAAGCGAGATTTTTTATATTCACTGAGAATTGATCATAAAATCTATTAGAACAATCACTCCTGCATACCAATTATACCAATCCATAGAGACTATTTATTTTATTATTTATTAACATTAATCAAGTTACGATGCACTATTAGGTGGGATGAAAAATCTGAAAAGCTAACTATTGTGTGCATCCATTTCTTCTTTTGGATTTATCTGATGAGTGAATTAGGGGAGAAGACTATTTATTCATCTCCGAAATTAGTTGAGCCGAGGTCCAAACATCTGAATTAAAAAAAACTAATAATGACATCGTATCAAAATCATCCCCATAATATTTACTCTCCCTGATAACGTCCCAAATTTTACAATCACGCTTTAGATTTTTTTTCCCTTTTCCTCCAATATTATTCTTAATTTTCAGCTTACCACTCCAAGTTCCAACGGCAAATTTATAATGTCAATTTGTTTTGTTTTATTTTATCTAGATGTAATTTTGATTTAAAAACATTATGTATAATAGCACACAAGTTAATTTTCATACTAATTATATTCGATAAATTACTGAACCACACTATCAAAATTATCAAATATTCAAATCACATAAATAAATTTTAAAATTATTAAATCATGTATCTTAATTTACTTTTTTCCCTCCACATCCGCTTGCGCTTATCCTCAATCGATTATTTTACTATAGTAATTGATTAAAAAAATATAATTCATGTTTAAAAAATTATTGCTCTCAATATGACGTATAAAAATGATGTTTGAGAGCATGAATATAATCAAGAAAACTAGATCAGTACATATGACCTGGTTCTATGTCATTCTGAGCAAGCTAGGTCTATCAGTCGGTTTGAGCCGAATGACATAGAATCATGTCATATGTGCTCGTTTAGTTCTTCTGATTATTTTCATGCCCTCAAACATAATTTCTATACGTTATATTGAGAGCAACAATATTTTGAACATGAATCAGATTTTTTTAATCGATTGTGATATAATTGATTTGGACAAATTCGTGTTTAAAAAATTATTATTCTCAATATGACGTATGAAAATGATGGTTGAGCGTCTAGTTCTCCTAATTATATTCATGTTCTCAAATATCATTTTCATATGTCATATTCAAAACAAAATTTTTTAAACATGAATTAAATTTTTTAATCAATTGCTATAGTAAAACAATCAATTCAACATTGTTTATCAGCCAAGTAACATCCCGAATTGATTGCTATACTATAGTAATTAATTGGGGTAGACGGGTAAAAGTGAAATTAGATATATGATTTGATAATTTATAAATTTATCTATGTAATTTAGATATTCGATAATTTTAATTATATGATTTAGTAATTTGTTGAATTATATTTTTATAACTGTGGCTTCCACGAGGATGTGGTGTAGTTTATCAAAATTCAAATCTTAAATGGAATGAATATCATAAAGATTAATTTACTTTCGATTTATTCAATAATCAATAGATGAATTAAAAAGGAAATCCATCTCATGGGAAACATATCCTTAATTATCTACAAGGTCAAAAGTATCCTTCTTTTAAAAATTATTAAAATAATATTTTATTCGTAATTTAATTTCTAAAATATTTCCTTGTGTGAACCGTTTTAACCACCTTACCGTAGAGTTATTTATATGTTCAATAAGTGGACTATTTAAAAAATTTAAAATAATAAAATACCTGTAACTTAAGTATTAAAATACCTTTTATGTTCTACTTTAGAACATATTTGACAGAATTAAAACAATTTTAACTAAAATCGCACCAGTTTAGAGCAACTAATATTCCGTTGCTAATCTTAGCAAAGGTCGAAATCATTCCATCATGAAAATTAGCGACAAAAAAGTGAACATAGATTAGTGACGAATGAAGTTATTCCGTCGCTAATATTAGTGACGGAAGAAGTCATTTCGTCGCTAATTTTAGTGACGGAATGGCTTCGTCCGTCGCTATTTTTTTGTGATGTAGCACAGTTCCGCCAAAAAAATAGCGACATAACTGATGTTTTCGTTACTAATTAACGACATAAATACCTGTTTCGTCACTATTTTTTGTGAATGAACAGTGTTTTTTTGAGATGGAATAGCGACGGAATTGAATTCCATCGCTAATTTTCTAAAAAAATTCAGCAACACCTCCTTTACTTGATCTTACAATCATGTTTACATAAACGATACCGCAACAACGACATCAACAAAATATCAACAACGATATCACATAAACAATAACGATATCAACAACAATATCACATCAAGAACGATATCAACAATGATATCATATAAATAATTAACGATATCAAAATTAACAATGATATGAGCAACGATATCACATAAATAATTAACGATATTAATATTAACAACGATATCACATAAACAATGATATCACCAACGATATCAACAGTTAACATCAACAATGATATCACATAAACAATTGACGATATTAACAACAATATCAACAGTTACATCAACATTCAGACCAACGTAGTTGAAAAATAACAATACATCAATATATCAATAAATCATCGTACATGCACCATATATGGTTCAAAAACATTCCAAATATTTCCATCACAAAACCAAACATATAATGTTCAAGTACACTACTCATAATCATGAAAAAAAACCAGTATACTACTCATCATCGCCACATCTCATATATCATCTCATCCTGCAACAAGTAAAATTTGATAGATTATTATAAAATACAAGCATATGGTTTAAACTTTACTACATTTAATATTTTGAAATAATCCTACTCATATATGAATCTAAAGTTAAACTAGATATACAACAACTCAAAATTAGAAAAGGAATATCGCACCTTATTCCAGGGTAGTTTGAAAATCCAGTAAGAAAGTAGAAGCAGCAATCCATACAGATCAGCGTTGATCCATCTTTTGTTGTACAATTTCACTCGACGTCAAAGCCCTTTTCTTACAGCTCTTGAATGACTTCATTCCTCATTCGAAACCACAGCTTTTGAGCTTCCTGTTCAAATTTTTGAGATTGCAATTGTTTTTGCAGGTTTTCCGTATCTTTTTCACTGTCTATAAATCCTTTGGGTCCGACAGTTGTGCCAATGGCTCCGCCACTTTTAACGAACTCATCGAATGCCTCTTTGTCGCCTGGATATGGATACCTTATGCG
>JBBUKS010000065.1:4984480-5000195 GCA_038050645.1 Hedychium gardnerianum
GTTTTATATAAATTTATATGACTGGATTAGTTTTATATAAATTTATATGACCAAGTTGGTTTTATATAAATTTATATGACCAGATTAGTTTTATATAAATTTATATGACCAAATTAGTTTTATATAAATTTATATGACTAAGTTGATTTTATATAAATTTATATGAACAGACTAGTTTTATATAAATTTATATGACTGATTTGGTTTTATATAAATTTATATAACCAGATTAATTTTATATAACTAGGTTTGGGCTTATGAAGAGATATATATAATACCTCTTCATGAAAAAAAAAATGGAGATTCCTCCTAGCTCTTCTAAAGTTGATGTCGCGCACCTCTCATTGGTGTTGCCTCCTCCCTTGTGTTGTTGCCCAAGCCTCTTGTCGCCAGCCACCTTGGAGCCACCGACCACCCTAGTGGCCGAATCTCTTGGATCATCGACCATCTCTTGGCCACCACCCAATCTGAGACGTCAGCCCTTGCTTTGCCACCGGCCACTTTCCTCTTCTTCTTCCTCTAGATTTGATTCGAGGAGGAAGAACACTTGGATGCTATTGGTCTCTCTCTTCTTTGAGTTGTCTCCACGTTTGGTTAGTACCGATCAAAAATGCAACTTGTTGCTCAAGGAGTTGTCTTGAAGAAACTCGGCATGAATGCTAATAGAGGCTAGCCTTGTGATGCTAGCTAAACACTCTCTACAAAATTTGATTATGAACTCGAAGATATAATCTTTAGATCTATGTTTTGTCTTGCATATGATGATCTTGTCATTTTTGGGAGGTGCAAAATATTTTGAAACTCGTTTTTCGCTACCGCTGCGTGTTTTATCGAAAACATGTGTGTTTTTCTTGCGTAAATCCCAACACGACCGCCTCCCATACTTAGGCCTTGGATGTACTGACCCTGGGGGTTGGAAACTAAGTAAACCGCTCATGTTGTTTCTTTGTGTTTTGTTCTTATTATTATTCCACTGCTACTAACGACTTTGATAGAACGAATGAAAAAATGAACGACGAAACGCAAGAAAGACGATCAATATTCACCCACTCTATCAACGCGCACCAATTCTACAACCTTTTCATCTCATATATTGGGGGGGGGAGCGACCGTCCCCATCGAAATAGGCATGGAGTCAACTGGAGTCAACTCGGGGGAGCACCTATGATCATGACAACTCAGACAAGCGACTCCTTGAACTTGACCTGATATGTGATACTAGAGAAAAGACAGTCGCTCCACTTATAGCTTACTGATAGAGAATATGTCAAACTTCCAATAAGAGTCATCCCTGCACTTTCCAAGTTGATGACTTGACTTTGTCTGGAAAAACTAAAGCGTGTAGGAGATATGGGCAAACTGGATCCTCAATGGGGAGGATCCTCAATAGGGAGGACCCTACCGAGTCAGTCACAAGCTGAGTTCAGGGGATTATTACTTGTAGGACTCTAAAGGAAAGGAACTTGGCCAACCCTGGAATGCTACTCACCTACGGCCCTATCATGCCTAAGGAGCCTGAGTATCCTTTATGTTCTATTTTGCTATATGCAAATGCTCATGCTCTGTACATACTCCTTTTTATCGATGAAAATGTCTCCTCTTTAGACTAGCGTGTTCCAATGAAGTTATATCCCCTAGTCTCGGATCAGTGACATTCATCAGTAGTTGCCCTTTTCAGGGTCCAACATCTCCCAACTCGTACATTATCGTGGATCGAGCATATATCCCCTAGTCTCAAACCAACGGTGTTCATCAGTAATTTTCCTTTTTAGGGTCCAACCTCTCTTGACTCGAACATAATCGCGGATCGAGCATATATCCCCTGGTCTCAGACCAGCGACGTACATCAACAATTGCCCTTTCAGGGTCCAACCTCTCTCGACTCAGACATAGTCGCGGATCAAGCATATATCCCCCTGGTCTCGAACTAGTAGCATTCATCAGTGACTTGGACATAGTCATAGATTGAGCATATATCCCCTAGTCTCAGACTAGCGGTGTTCATCAGCAATTGCCTTTTCAGGGTTCAACCTCTCCTAACTTGGACATAATCGTGGATCGAGCATATATCACCTTGGTCTCGGATTAGTGACGTCCATCAGCAATTGCCCTTTTCAATGTCCAACCTCTCTCAACTGGATATAGTTGTGGATTGAGCATATATCCCCTAGTCTCGAAACAGTGGCGTCAATCAACAATTGCTCTTTTCAGGGTTCAACCTCTCTCCACTCGAACATAGTCACATATCGAGCATATATCCCTCTAGTCTCGGATCCGCAGTGTCCATCAGCAATTTCCTTTTCAAGGTTCAACCTCTTCCGACTCAGACATAGTCACGGATCGAGCATATATCTCCTTGATCTCAAACCAACGGTGTCCATAAGCAATTGCCTTTTTTAGGGTCCAACTTCTCCTGACTAGGACATATCTCAGATCAAGCATATATCCCCCTAGTCTCAGACCAGTGACGTTCATTAGCAATTGTCCTTTCAGGATCTAACCTCTCCCAACTAAGACATAGTCGCAAATCGAGCATATATTCCCCTAGTCTTAGACCAACGATGTACATCAATACTTACCCCTTTTCAGTGTCCAATCTCTCCCGATTCAGACATACCCTCCCCCAGGTTTGAGGCACCTCGGGTCAGGTACAAGTTAAGTGTCTCCCACCTTATCCATGCATAGGATTTGAGACTTGGAATGCTTGGATAGTTGAGAAAGGACGGAAGTCTATCACTGGCTCCTCAGTCAAAAGTCCCTCACCGACTCCTTAGTCGGAATTTTGTCATCAACTCCTCAGTCAAAAATTCCTTACTTGGCTAGAAACTATTCACTCCCTCGCTCGTGGGTTAGACATGTACTTCTCTCCTGATATCTGAGTGCACAAGTTTTCAAAGACGATATCTTATTAAATCAAAAAAGTTGCACTCAGTGCATTATAGAAGATTCAAAAACAAAACAAGCTGTGGGATGTCAATGATCAACCTTCTACGAGTCCAACAGAGCCTCCCATACTTGTTTCAGATCAAGGAAATCAAGGGAAGTGCCCGGTGGCAGAAGTCAGACCTGGTGAACCTATCGGATGGCACCCTTGAAGCTGTGTTGGAGCATCTTCACCGTCCTAGCCCCCAATATGTCGAAGAACTCCTCCAAAGTCAGGAAAGCCTTCTTCTGGCTCAGCCAACATTCTTCTTTGCTGGCTCGGTAGCCTTCTGACTCGGCCTTCAGGATCTCTAGTTTGACCTCCAATTGCCCTCGGCTTTCTATCTCTTTGATGGCTTAGTGCTTCAGTGTCTCTATCGCCTTGGCCAACCTAGACAATTGGGCCTGCAACTCAACGGTGTCCATTTCACAGGTGGCAATTCTCGCCTCCCGGAGGGCCGCTCGGGCCACTAGCCGCTCTCGTTCATGCTCCAACAGAGCTACCCATGTTTGGATCACCTCAAGCTCCCTCTCCATGGCCATCTTCAACTCTCGCTCTAGAGAAGCCACCCATGCCTAGTTGATTCAAGCTCCTCCACCGAGCGAGCAACCAGTTCTGCCTAGACTTTGGCCTCCTCCTGGTAGAGGGAAGACTTGGCTTTGGCTACCTCTATCTCCCGAGTGGACTGAGCCAGCCTAGCTTTCAGTTTAGTCACTCTCCCCTGCATCGCTTAGAGATGCCTATGCTGGTGAGGCAATCGGCTTTGGATCTCTAGATGCTTCGACTAGAGATACAACATGAAAAGATTAGTAAATGATCTTGGCAAAGTAGCGTTCGAGTGCATACCTTCAACATCGACCTATTTGCATGGTTGTTGATCTCCAGCATGTCAAGGTTTTACAAGGCCTCGGTCGAGGTACTCACACTAATATGGGAGAGTAAGTTAGACTGGGATGATGATAGGGCATCTCTCCTCAGTTCTATAGGGGCAATGACAGAATCTGGGACCGACATTGGATCAACATTAAGTTATGTTTGTTTGGAGAATGTCGTTCTAACCTAGGGCACTGCACTCTGACTAGTAGAGTCTCCCACCGAGACGTCCTTCGGGATCATAGCGGGATTCAGTCTCGGGGAAGGAGCAACGGACGGGCCAGAAGGGCCAGAAGATCCTCACATTGGTGTGTCAGGACTCGATGACAGGGGGATGGCGCTCACTGCGGATGATTAGTTTAGGACACGGCCCCGTTTCCTGGGTCAAAGTTGAACCTTAGGATCGGTCACCTCGGTAGACCCCGTCACCTTGCCCGCTCGTCTCGGAGGCTCAACCTCTGGACTGGGGACCATGGAAGAGCGAGGCGGGGGCATATCAACTGAGCACTCAACTCCATTATTGTCATTCTCGGAGGCCTCTAGAGTCACCATCATTTCAATCACTCCACTGAGCACTCCACTTCAGTTGTTTGTTGATGGAGGCATTCAACATGATGTCAGCTGCACCAAAAAAACCATTAGTCAGTTATCACAAAATAAAAATAAAAATAAGACAATCAGCTTACCAAGAGGGTTGGACAGATCGACGACATTTAGACTCATCCGGTCGTGGTAGAGCAAACCCTCATCCTTGATCAACTAGGTCACATCAAAGTGTAAGTTGGTCAAGGTGTCTACCGCCTCTAGATAAGACGACTCGATTTTATATTGCCCTAATGGCGGTTGTGTTAGCAATTATGCTTTCCAAGCAGTCGGGTAAGTGAAAGTTGTGGATGACTTTATAAAGAAAAAATTGAGCCTTCTAGCCTTTATGGGAAGTTGGATACTTATTTAGGAAGTGGAAGTCCGACTTGCCGTGAAGTAAAAGACCTCGAGCTCCATTCGCTTCGAGAAGAAGAAGTAGTGAAAGATGATGGGACACAATGTAATTTGGTATAGACTGAAGACAAGGGCGACCCCACAAAGAAGGCTAAAGGAATTAGGGGTTATTTGATGAAGGGGATGTGGAAATACTCAGATATAGCTTGAAAGAACTCGAGGATGGGTAAATGAAGGTCGCTGGACAGTTGGTCGTAGAAGATGGTGGTGAAACCCGATGGAGGTATGTGAGGATGTTAATCCTACCTTGACACTCAGACTCTGTGGTCCATAGAGACACCAAAGGTCATCATCATCTCATCCAAGACATCTGTGTTGAAAGTCTATTTCATTGATTCATACCAGGGGCTCGACGGTTCTCCGACGGCCATGATCTTGACGGTAAAAGAATAAAAGAAGGGAGGATGGAAAAAGGCCTTACAATGACAAAGGAAGTAGGAGTCTCGCAGCCAAAGGAAAGCACAGCGCAGAGAGACGCGAATGAAAATGATGAAAGTGATGTTATCTCTCCAAACCTAATATACTTTTTCCCACTCGGCGGTGACCGTCAGATCCCAAATCCAAAATGGCGGGATAGCTTTAGAACTGTCAGATCGAGCATGCGAATCAATGCAATCCGATTAATTATGAAGATCCGGATGACTCCTCAATCACCTCAGGCATTAAAATCACATTGATAGATGTGACCTCAGAAAGGCATCATTGTAGGGATCTTTTCAATCAGAGCAGTGTACATGTCTCAAAAATCGAGGTTGATAGGGCATGACAACATTAAATGCAAGACGACGCTCGGATCACGCATGGGATGTGCAACCACGCCATGTGTCCTCGTTGATGGCTGACGCATGCCTTGAAGGGAGTTAAGGCATGTTGAAATGACAACCCCATCTCATCACAACAATAGTCCAATCAGTCAAACTCACACCTCCTTCGACTAAACTCGGCAGGGAGACTTGTGATGCAAAGAGTATTAGCAGCCTCCACGTGTACTCGGAGGGTCAATAATCATGCTGAGATGGAATCAAAGTCAAGCCTAATCAACATTGGACCCAAGACGAGAAGCTCCACCACTCAGTTCAGCCACGCTGATTCCTTCATCTCAACCTCTCGGCTTGGATGATAGTGGACCCGAGACGAGAAGCTCCACCGCTTGGCTCGGCCATGTCAATTCCTTTAGCTCAACCATGTGGCTCGGCCAATAGTGGACCCGAGATGAGAAGGTCCACCACTCGATTCGGCCATGACGATTCCTTCAACTCAATCGCGCGACTCGACTGATAGTATATCCGAGACGGGAAGCTCCACTGCTCGAGTTGGTCATACCCAATCGTCTTGTCTATACCAGACCTTCGGTACCCAGAGCATGATCATGTAGAGTTGGAAGGTCAATGGAACATGAGATGACAGGACCTACAAAGTATGGGATGACGTGATTGGCATGGCAAGGAAAGATGTGACTCACAAAACATGATGATGTGACATCTTCTACACCTGTACGAAAGGTCCCATTGATAAAGTATGGAAAGCATGGGTACCATCCCTTCCATAGTGGAATATATATAAAAGGTAATTCATCCTACAAAACTAGGTATGCACACATGCAAAACCATGTTCGCATTTTCTTGCAAAATTATTGTTCTTCTTCTACACACTTTTCCGCTCCTCCATTGGAGATTTAATTTGAGCATCAGAGTGGTTGAGTCGTGGCACCACCTAGCCTTCATTCTAACCCTCTTTTGAGATTTGCAGGCATCCTAACATCCAGGCCTCCCCCCTAATACTCGGCGACCTCGACAACGTAAAAGACATCTTCCCGATTGCACATCCGTCGGCGGTCTCAATTGAATCGACTTCTCGTTGAATCAAGCACCCAATTGAACTGCACCATGATGAACTGACTCTCAAATTAAACCGAGAGAGATGCGTCAATGAGGAATGGTGAACCGACTTCTCCTTGAACCCTAGCCTCAAGCTCAAGTTGGTTCAGTTCAACTTGAGTTCATGGCTCACCTTGGTCTCCTACAAAACCATATTCACATCTTTAGATATAATGCCACAAATGTAAGAGAAATTGCATCAAAGCCAAAATAAATCCAAACTCATAAAATATGGTATGAAAATTAAACATACGAGTGGATTAAAACATAAGTATAAGAGCTAAAATCTTATATCGAAATGTTAGTTATCTAACATTCAAGTTTCATTCTTAGCTTCATTCACTGTTTTCTTAGCCTCTTTCTTTACTATTGTATATATTTTTTTAGTTTTCCTCGTTTATACAAATATATAATACCTTATAGGTTGTTCGTTTTTCCTTGACTTTCTCCTGTACTTTCTCATTCCACCACCAAGATTCTTTACTTAGTTGTGCACGTCCCTTTGACTCACTGAGTACACTCTTGACTACTATTTTCAACTTTGATATCATCTTATCCCATGTTGTATTCGAGTCGCCGTATATTTCTCCTAATACTTGTACTCATACCCTTTCCTTAAATATAGTTTGTTTCCCATCCTTTAACTTCCACCATTTAATTCTATGAGCCATGCATACTTTCCTTTTATTGATACTATGTTTGAGACGTATATCCAACACTACAAACCTATGTTGGGTAGTTAAGTTTTCTCCAAGGATGACCATGCAATCTTTAAAAATCTTTCTATCCTTCTTTCTAGCTATAAGAAAGTCAATATGTGATTTATTATTCTCACTTTTGAACATGATCAAGTATTTTTCTATTTTCTTAAAACACGTATTAGCTAGTATAAGGTCATATGTTATCGTAAAATCCAATATAATTTTTCCTTATTCATTTCTTGTTCCAAACCCATACCCCCATACACCCTTTCATATTCCTAATTTTTCACTCTCACATGTCCATTTAGATCTCCTTCTATTAAAATCATTTCATTTGACGAAATATTTTATAATACCTCATCTAGATCGTTCCAAAATCTAAATTTGGTTTATTCATTTAATCCTACTTGAGGTGGATATATGTTAATTATGTTAATAGTTTCTTTCGTCACTACTATCTTGAGAGCTATAATCCTTTCCTTCTTTCTAACTTCATCCTTTAACGAACTATCTATAATAATACCTACTCCATTTCTTGTTTTACCTATTCTTGTGTACTATAACTTAAAACCTGAGTTCTCTATCATCTTTGCCTTCTCTCCTACCCATTGTGTCTCTTATACATACAAAATACTAATTTTTCTCCTAATCATTATATCTACTACCTCCATTACTTTACTAGTGAGCGTTCCTATATTTCATGTTCTAAATTTTAGACCATTAGTTTTCCTATAATATTTGTTTTTATCCAACCTATAGTATGAAAACTCTTGCATATTTAAAACTACACCTGAATTCTCATGGAGATGTAGTGGTCCTTACTAATATGTTATAGTCGGACCCTGTAATATGAACTCTTGCATATTTAACACTACACTCGAGATCTCAAGGAGATGTAGCAATCCTTATCGAGACGCTACAGTCGGACCCTACAACGCGTTCTTTCTGGAGAACAACTTAGCATTATTACAATAGTTTGATGGATCAATTCATTAAATATTTGCCTGAATTCAACGTTGGTTGGCAACCTAATGCAACCCTCACCTTTTCTCATCCGGGATTGGGATCAGTCATGGCGATATTTCAAAAGAAATCAACAGATTTCATCACCATTAAGGAACCACCGCCTTCCCCAAGCATCGAAGTACAGAAATCATCAGTGATAATGCTTTCAAGCACATTAATAGTTGCACCATAAATATCTATTAAACTGCAAATAAAATCAAAATGGGAGCTCAAACAAGTAGTTTCTGCTCGATGCAAATTACCAATCTGATTAGCTCCTCACCTAATCTTGGATTCACCAACAACAACAGAACGTACAATTTCATTAACTAGAGTAGATTGTAACTCGATATTGCATTTAGAAGAAGATGCAACAAGATTGACAATAGTCATCATATTCTAAAAGAAAAGTCATACAGAGACCTCCTTTTCAGCAGCTACAACTAACGCTAGCTGGAGTCGATGGGCAAAGCAATACACATAATATGCATAAGGGCAATCTTTAAGAAATAAAGCTTGTAATCCATTAAAAGCACCACACATGTTTCTAGCACCATCATACCCTTGACCTCGCAAATTATGAATTTCTAGATTATATCTAGTGAGGACATCACATATTTATTTCTTAGTGTTACAATTGTGGTGTTATGAACATGCACAATTTGGAAAAAAAAATACTCCTGCAAAAAATCATGGACATCAATAAATCTCAAAATTATAGTCATATGTTATTTGTTAGATAAGTCCTTCACTTCATCCACCAAAATATAAACCTTAGAATCTCCAATGACATCACAAATTTTATTTTTGACTCTGTTACTAATAATATGCAGGATTTTTTATGAAGTTCTGGTGAGGTATACTTTGCATTTCCCGAGATTTCTTTAAGATAACATCGCCAATACTAGCATTTCATTTTCCTAAAAGTTTTGGCATCCATGATTTTGAGAAAATGAAGATTCATCATTACTTCTCAATCCACATGCTTGCAAACTTAGCCAACAGATGCTCTCAATTGTTGTTGCAAGCCTTGGTCGATTCTTTTAAATATGTTTAGAAGATTCTTGATTCATAACTTTATCTATATGTCAGGTCACATTCATCAAATCAATAATAGATTTTGAAGATTTATTGTGCACCGAGTTAAAACTTCCCATGTGAGACAAAAAGGCACACTTGGCTCCATCATTAATTCATTTCCAACTTCAAAACCCTTCAACTATAAATGTAGATTGTTGTTCTTCACTTAATTTAAAATGATATCACGAAAAACAAAATACTACATAATTTGAAATAGAGTACTCTAACCATAGAAACTTTTTAAACCATGTATATTGAAATTGACGATGTTACTTTTCTGATTTAGACCAGGGGTATTACAACAATTTAGGTTGATATAATCCCATTTTGACATAAGTTCATCTAATTTCATCACGATGATTAACAAGATGTTGCCACTTCAAAATATTTAATCCAAGATCATGTTCAAGAGAAGTTTCATCAAACTTAATACTTTGAGATCTAGAAGGAGGTTCAGACTCCTCATTAGGAATGGTTGTATTAATCTCGATCCTCTCGGATGATGAAGGATTATCAATTATTAGCTTAAAGAATGAAAGAGTATTGTTTCCCCTCTTTCTCTATTGATATGATATTATAATAACCTTAGTAATTACACAAGTAATTAACCGATTGAACATACTCAAATAACACAGTTTACATTTATCATTTGATGAAAACCACTAGAGATGATATAAACATCCATATTTTTTCCCTTAGCTTTTTCACCAATGCCTCAATTCTAGGAGAAAGTCTAAATAACCACACGCATCAATAATTCAAGAGGGAAAGTGAGGAATATCTACATTGAAGGTTGGGGAATGTTTAGGAGGTGGTGGCACTCCTTTTCCTGTGGTCAATCGACGACATCCGTGGTGGGATCAGAAATCATATTTGGGGATTTAGGGCTAATCGTGAAATTTGATTTGGAGATCTAGGCCTGATCAGTCGATGATAGAAAATGCATATAAAAAGGGCCCTCAGGCTGATCGAGTAAATAGTTTCATATAAAATAAAATAAAATGAACCTCGGGCTAAAGCCAAAGTATACTAAGACCTCCCTCCTCCCTTACCAGTGACAATAGTTGAAGCTTCAATACCACCAACATTGTCCAAGCTTCAGTTCCTCTTGAATCTTTTAGTTCTTCAGCCGTAGTAGTTTTATTTTCACCCCAGTCATAAATCAACAATGCACAAGAAGCTAGGAAACAAGAGGTTGTTCCTGGAAGTTCAAGTCCAATTAAGAGAGGTTGTTGTTGATTCTCGAAGCACGAGTGCAAGCATTGTTTCTTAAGCTTGACTTGATTTGGGAGTAGTTCATGTGAGAACTACAATACTACAATTGCTTTTGATGTGATTTATAGCTTAATTCTGTTGCTCAATTTGAGATGATGCTTATCTTTCAAACCATAAGTAACAACTTGTAATTATTTGTCATGATAAGTGGTGTAGTCACGTGGGGACAGGAGGGTGCGACCGCCCCCCTGAAATTTTAAAAATAAATTAATACCAAACTCTCACCACCACTTTGACAGACCGATTCAACACATCATTATTGAAAATTTGAAATTGACCACATATTTGGAAAGCTCTCGATCCAAGCTATCCATTGGTACCAGTTTGCGAGGAAATATCATGATTTGGAATGTTAAGGAATGTTAAGTATTGAATTTTAAAAATAAAATCTATAATAATAAAGTGATGAATTAAATCATAGAATACAAAGTGAGGGAGTTAAATTAAAATTAGATTGGGTTCAAACAAAATTCAACGGGTAGGTGTGGAGATAAGGATTACATTGGTTCAATCCGAAATTGATTTGGAGTTGAGTTAGCCAAGTATGACCGAATCAAGTTTATGTTTCAAACGAGTTTTATCGGTTTAAAATGAATTAGGATATTTTTAAAGAAACCTTCTCTTTCCTTTTTTCTCCCTATGCGCGCAACAGCCCCCACCGTGTCATACGCCACCCCATGCTTTTGCCCATCCCTCTTTTTTATTTTTCTCTTCTTTTGCTTCTCCATTTCCTTCTTCTCCTTCTCTTCTCCAGCGGCAGTAAACCTATAGTTTTTTTCTCTCCTCTTCTCAAGCACAAGAGCTCTCTTTTATTTTCCTTTCTCTTTTCCAACAAGCAAGAAACGCAGCATCAACTGTTGCCCTCTTCCAGCAACAAGAGCAACCCTCACATCTTCTTCCTCTTCTCATGTTTTCTAGGGTTTTGTTAGCACTGCAAGAATAACTTTGTTTTGTCTTGCCTTGCTCTCTTTGTGTCGTTGTCGAGCTCACTGAAGCTAGTCGAGGTTGCTCACAAAGGTGACGCTCATCACTTTTGCTTCTTCCTCCCTATCTCCTATTCTCTGGATTTATCAAAAGCAACGGTCTTCCTTTTATTTTTTTTAGCGAGCAGCCTTTTACAAACAGCTTTTTCCCCTTTGTGCAACCACAACAACAATAAGAGGAGTAAGTTGTTCATTTCTTTTTTCATATTTTATTAATTGAAGGAGAGTTATAAAGTATAAACTTTATTTTATTAGGTTGTTAGTTAGGATGGTTATTTAGATCGAAATGGAGGTCTCATCTATAAGAATGTTAAATATAATAAGGAAGCAAGATTACAAATGATTCTTCAACTTTAAGTCATAGATAAACTTCGGGGATCGATGGATCATTGTTTCAATTAGAACCCAGGGCTAAGGTCAAAATTTTCGAATTTAAGTTCATTTTCAACTCCTTAAATTTGAAATTTAGGCTTTTGGAATGTGAAATCAACCTACACTCATGTTTGAAATTTTCAAAAATTTCAACCTATATTTTTTTGAGTATTTTTGAGTTTCTATAGTTGGATAATTCGATTTTGTGTTATATTGATTTTTTAAATTTATTGAATTCTGTTGGAGAGCCCGATACGGGTGCGTACTAAAACATGTTTCGTAAACATGCAGCGGGAGAAAAAATAAACATAATAACTACTTATGATATCAAACGCAGCACACACATATAAGGATACATTCATGCTAGACATAATCGCATAATAAAATTTATGAAATAACTTTTAATTTAATTATACCTGACAGATCACGTGGAGCAGGAATGACATTAACCAGAGACATTTTCAAGTCTCGCATCTATTCGTATCCACTCCAAGCAATCATTGAGATGACTTCCAAAGCCATGAGTCGTGTCTCCATCTTCGTACTAGCCGTCGATCAGAGACGAAGTGATCTGAGAGAGGATCTCACTAATAGTTCAATATTCAGTAGCATTAGCAACCCGATGATACTAAACATGGAGGTAATCAACTCGCTTCAATGCCCGGCGGTGTATGCAACCCGACGACACAAAATGAATCAAACGACAACCACAAAGGGGATGTTGTCCATGGACTTCTCCGGCTATTTCCAATAGTGTGGCCGGTGGCAGGGGAACAAGAGGTCAGAGAGAGACCTCCAGAAGAAGGGAAGTCGGTGGCAGGGCCTCACGGTGGCGCCGACGCTGCTGCGAGGCGGTTGTGCGCGAGAGAGAACAACAGCGGCTTGCTGCTGTTCATGCCGGACGGTCGGAAGTTGGATGGCGGGTCTGGTCCCAGAGGTCGAAGGCTGACCGGAGGGGAGTAGGGTAGCCAATGGGACTGTCCAGTGCTGGTCAGCAGCGCAAGGGAACCCTTCCCTTTGGTGGTCAGCGGCGGTGGCACAAGAGAGAGGAGAGAGAGAGGGGTTTAATCAAAAACTTAATATTATTTCTCTCTTAATCTATATCTTATATGGATTTTATAACGGGTTGGAGAACAAGTCCAAAACCCATTACCGCTAAGCCAAACCCATATCATTAGCCTTAAGTTTGGTTCAAAACCAAACCACTTGGTTCAATAACCAAAACACCTTGGTTCAATAACCAAACATCTTTTAATTAAAACTTAATCAATTTGGTTTATAATTAAACCAAAGAGAGTTCAATTCGTCTTCAAAAGATGTGTCTCATCCACGCTTTCGCTTCGGCAAAATATCTTCCATATTTTCCCTTTGTTTGGTCCAACCAGACTTAATCTCTCTCAATATGATAATCCAATTCTCAAACTCGTTTTAAGTCTTTCGGATAAACTTGTAGTGCGTGTGAACCAATAGGTTTCCAGTTATGT
Source organism: Hedychium gardnerianum (assembly GCA_038050645.1). NCBI lineage: Eukaryota > Viridiplantae > Streptophyta > Magnoliopsida > Zingiberales > Zingiberaceae > Hedychium > Hedychium gardnerianum. Next base: position 4,998,053 of record JBBUKS010000065.1, read on the forward strand.
TGTCATTCATAATTAACTATTAATTACTAATAGATCATGAGTGGCACCTAGTAGTACATCATGACCCCTAATTGATCGAAAAATCAGTGGTTGATTTCAGAACCACTTCTAAACCCTTCAGCAGCTAAAGTGAATCATGTCTTATTCCTTTCACTCGTCTTATACCCACTTGGTTTACGACATGGTCTATGTGTCAGTCCCCACTAGGCTGACTACATCACACCTAGCCCAAGTTATACTTTCTCGTCCTGTGGATTCATATTACTCAGACATGTGTCCAAGAGTACCATACCCTTGACATGTGATTCTTTAGCCAAAAATTTCAAGTAATAATCCTGACAAGTAGTCATAGAGTATACGTTTCCTTATACAAAGAGCGATGAATCCTCTATGGGCTAATAAAAAACCTTTGGGTATTTTGACTTATACCCAATCATCTCAGGTCCACACCTCTAAGGAGATGTTTGCTTAATATGTCAAAGTATAAGTCTTCATAACCAAGATGACTTGAAAACCTCAAGTCGAAGGAAACTCGCACTTAAGCTGCAATGAGATATTCATTGACATATCTATATATGTAAAGAACCATATGAAGTCTCATGGCAGATCAATCCAATAAACTAGTTTTCTTTAACTAGCATCTATGCTTAACTCTCAACATCCCAATGTCTTTAGCTAGTGAGGAGAGACTGCTTAGTTAAACCAAAGAGTATAACACATGCTAGTCTCACAGAATTGATGATTCCCGAACTCAACAATTCATTGACTAGGGAATGTTTCAATACATTCATAATTACACATAGAGATGCTCACTAGTTGTGATCCAATTATAAGTTCTCTCATGCTATAAATTATATTATGGACATTTAGTAAGTGAGTTTAAGATCTAATCATACGCATAAATATTTTGCACTCAAATAGTAAATCATTTATTTATCCAAAAAATTAGTACATATCATAAGATGATTACGTTAGGACATCTCTTAAATATAATAAATTCGCTCCACTGATTGATTCTGGTTATGTCACTGATCATGATTGACAAATATGCTAATGTTAATTAGCGTTACATAAACCTCAATAACAAATATATATATATATATATATGGTGGTGATCTACTGCCCACCCGTATGTGCGACATCGTGCACGACTGAGGAGGGGAGCGCCCACATAGTGTGGGGCTGACCAACCTGACATGTGGCTGCTCCCCCTCAATCGCGCATCGGCGTCGCGCACGAGGTTGGGCAGCAGATCACCCCCTATATATAGAGAGAGAGGCCTTTTATGTTGTGCGCCTGCGTGCGCGCCTTAGGGGGTGCCCTAACATGGCAGGAGGGTCAACCCCCACGTGGGTGCACCCCCTCAGGCGCGCAACATATATATATAGGTTGTTTAAAGAGTTTATTAAAAATTGTATTTATTTATTTATTTATTTAATAATTTTCTTTTTTTAAAAAAGGACTTGATTATAAATTTATATATCATGACTCGATCAAACCTAATTAACTGATAAAAATTGAAAGTTCTATTTGGTTAATTTAAAATTTTAATTTTTTATAAAAAAATATCAATTAATTCAATTAGTTTGGTTCGGTTTCGGATTTAAGGTTTAAGATATCGACTTAACCTTGATTAAATCGAATTGGTGGTGATCAGTCGACTAATGATCCTGAACAATGACTATTATGTTTTAACACTCGATTGATGGATTTGACTATCCATCATTAGCTGACTGATATAAAACATCAGTCGACTTATGATGAAAAAAAATCGATTATTTCTATTTTTGATCGAATTAATTGATTTGTCATCAGTTCAGTTTGTTCGATTTTTTAGGAAAGTTTGGTAGGCTGTGTTAGTTCAAACAAAAGTTCTATTTGCTTAATTTCAATTTAATCAGTTTAGTCAATTTAATTATTAATCGATTGCTCACCTCTAAACATGACACAAGTTATTTATAATGCGGTATGATACTAGTTGCAACTTGATTTCTATGTATTCTTATGTGTGTGTGTTTTTTATTTTTGCAGCAAGCAAAATGTTAATATGGACTTATATATGTTACATTTATTTATTTATTTTATTGGATATATGTACTTATATATTTCTATGTGTATAGATTTTCTTCAATGTAAAATGTTT
>JBBUKS010000065.1:5003325-5019590 GCA_038050645.1 Hedychium gardnerianum
TTATTTATTTTAATTCTAAAAATATATAATAAATTATTTATTTATTTATCTCCTAGCTATGTTATTATTTTTTTAATAGATCTAATTAACCCCTAACTTAAATAGATAGTCAAACATATTTCTTAAAATCCTAATTGGATTTGTAAAAGAGAAAGAGATAACATTAGTGTTTACGGACTCCTCCATATTGTTGAGGAGCCAAGCCATAAATCTGAATATTTCAGATTTTTAGGGTCGGCTGGACAGAATATGTTCCTTCTTCTTGTGAGACCCCAGGATAATTCAAACGAACGTGACCACAAGAGATAGTTGGTCTCATTTATTTAATAGTGGTAGCCAAATTGGGTTTAGAATTTGAAGACTTCATCGTAGGAGGAAAGCATAGGCAGAAAAGGACGTTGGCGCCGAAATAGGTAGCACAGGGTGTCGGTGCCAAAATCACAGAAAAGGACGTCGACGCCGAAAGACAGTAGTAGGAGGCGGTAGCAGCAACCGGAAACAACAACAGGGGGCGGCAGCAATAAGCAACAACAGCAATAAGCAACAACAGCAACAGGCGGAGGTGGCAGCAGTAACACGAGGCGGTAGAAAAATTAAGATAGAGAAGGAGAACCTTGCTCTGATACCATGTAAAAGAGAAAGAGATAATCTATTTCTTATTAACATAATCCGCTTACATGTAGGTATTTATATAAGAAGAGAAAGATGATCATATAATTATGATATGTCTATCAATTATTAATTACAATCAATCTCAATCTCTATAATCAAGCTAATCTAAATCAATCATAATCTCTACAATTAATGAAATTTTCAGAAGTATTCAACAAAATTATCTCATTAAAATATATAAAAAATTATTTTAAATTCTAATAAAAATTTATATATTCCTAAAACTACACGGGCCGTGGTGCCGCCACGGTCTCCTCGGGTCATCGCAGTCGAGATTTTTTTAATTTTTTTTATATAGTTAATTTTTAATTTTTTAAATATATATATAATTTTTAAACAAACTATTATTAATAATAGTTATAAAATATTAAAAATTATTTTAAAATTTTAAAATAATTTTAAAATTCAATAAATATTTTATAATTTTTTAAAAACAATTTAAATAATTTTAAAATTAAATATAAATTTTAAATAATTTAAAAATATATAATTCTTAAACATTACAAATAAGTTTTTTTAAATTAAAAATTTACAAATACATTCAAAAAATAATTTAAGATTTCAAATAATTTTATAATTATTTTTAGTGTTTCAAATAATTTTATAATTTTGAATTTTAAGAATTACTTATTTTTTAAAATAATTTTTATAAAAATTTAATAGGTATTATTTTATGAGAAAATATTAAAATATAAATTCAACATCTCAAAATATTAATAAAATTAATATACATTTATATTTAATATTTAAAAAAAATATCGAAACTATATCGGCACGATATCGAAACCGTATCATTCCAGTCCGGGCCGGCACGATTCGAATATTCTCCTTTTCGGTGAAATACCGGAGGTGGAGAAAGCTCTTACAAAATCATTAGGATAGATATAGGAGGCTTACAACAGAGCTAGAGTTTTGACAATAAGGTTCAACAATAGAATAACAAAAACAAAGCTTTTCTCAATTAGAATTCTATTATTCGTGACCTCTTGACTCCATTTGAAAGCTCTCTCCACCAATTGCTTCATTGACATGATCTTACTGATATGACACCATCAGTCGATTAATCCTAGCTGATTGACATCACGACCATTTTCTTTGTTTCCCTCGATGACGGTTTTATCCAGGGTTCACCGACTATACCCATCAGTCAATTGGTCTTGATCGAATCCAGCAGTTCAGATCTATAGACAATAAGTCAACTAGTCCACTTGAAACCAAGATTCCAAGAAGTTCTAAGTCGACTGCCTGAATTAACATCAATTAACTAATGAGCTGACTGAACAATCAAAACCAACATACAAAAGTTTTTTGAGTCAACTGCCCAGTCGTCTTATCCATCAGCCAACTCACTAATCGACTATGATCCATCTAATGACTAAGTCCACCTAGGTTAAAAGCTACCCTCACTCAAGTATATTTTCTCTCAATCCTCAGTTCTCCAACAATTATCTTTCTCCACTGATTGATTACGGTCCATCTAATGACCTAGTTTGCCTAGGTTAAACGCTACTCTCACTCAAGTATATTTCTCTCTCAACCCTTAGTTCACCAGCAATTGTCTATCGCCACGAGTCCTCGACTCCCTACCCATGTTATTCTTCTCGTTCCGCTTACATTGTGTGTCTCCGGTAATTTTCCACCAAGCTTCTCATTCCTCGAACCGAGCCTTCAGCTCCCTTCTTATGTCATTCTTCTCACTTCACTTGTGTAATCTTTTTCCCAGGCACTTCTAATGCTCCTTGTTCTGCAGTCCCTCGGGTGTTCCTACCACACTTTTTTGATCTTCCATGGACGTTGAATCATCAGGTGCTCACGACCTTGACCAAGTCAAATTGTCTCCGTGTGTATACCTAAGTTGCTACACACTTAAGCTCACAAATCAAATACAGATGCAAAGTTTAACTTAAATTATTTGCCCAAATATCAAAACTCAGTGTGAACATCAAAACTTGTGGTCGCACTTGACCACTTGAGGATCGAAAGTTCCAACAGGAAAGGTTTCCAAATCATTGATGATGCTTGGATCACAATGATGAACTGTGGCAGCTCACCATAGTTCGCTTCTGACTTATTTGATGCACGACAACTAGTGACTGAACCATATCCACCAAATGCACCCTAAAGCCGCCCACTACGTATCTATTCTCAATGATGCAAAGTTTGATTGGGTCTCTAGTATCCCCATACGTTAGAGTTTTTCTTCTAGGAGAATCATGCAAATTTAAAATTAGATCTTATTTTAATTTTTTATTTATTTATTGATGGTCTCTCTAAATTAGGAAAGAGTTTGAGTATTTAGATTACTTTTCTAGTTTGGTAGAATTTTTTATTTTCAAATCGTAGACAATTTATTTCTCAAGTGGTCAAGTTCTATTAGATAAATGGGTATTTCTTATCCATTTGTCTAATTTCACTTTCCAAGTTTAGTTGGGTTGGATCCTTTAAAAAAAAACCCAACTCTCCCTTCGTAATCATCTTTGATTCAATAATATTTTATTGGATAAGTTTGTCGTTCATGAAGTTTGGTGCTTTACATTTGTCTATTTTTGCAGCTTGTCATCTAGGGAGACATAATGCCCTTACCATGTAGTCATTTTATGTTGGCTTCTGTGTGGAGCAATGTTTAAGAATTGGCCTCTAGCCTTATTGATGAGCCCATACATGTATTACATTTGTCGTATACGATAAATGACAGGCAGTTAGGTAAAATCAGGTTGGTTTACAGTTGAGATCATTTTTTTTTCCTGTCGCAAAGGTTTCTTTGCCGTCAAGACACTTTTTGGAGTTATGATGGAATCAAAAGATCAATGTAATTTGTATTTACAGAGACAAAACGACTGGTAAATAGTAAAGTTCTATACAACTTCGCATGTTTTTTTTCTTCTCCTTTCTTTTTTTTTTTTACTGTTTGCTACTTTAGAACCTCGTATCTGAAACTTACTGATTTTCATGGCTCTTGGTGGTTTGTCATGGCGAACCATCCAAAGTTGCTTTAGGCTACTAACACTAGGAGTTTAGTTTTTTATTCCCTATGTTTGGTCTTGGCCACGCTTGGTACTTACTTTCTCCCCCGATTTTTGGTTTTGTAAGGAACAGGGAACTATCGACAACCACTTTAAGGAAGAGCCGATAAGCTGGTAACCTGTGCACAATTTTCTAATATCGAATGCAAGATAGCTGGTTGAAGTAGTCTCCTTTTTGAGTGTACATGCTCGTCAACGATAATAAAGATTGTACGGTGGAGTCCGAGGGTTATCAAGAGCTAGGCAATAAGAACCTCTATATTGTCAACTACAAATAGTCAGTGTTGTGCAAATCAGAGCTTGTATGTACTTTGTCGATACACGACGGTAGGTTTCATAAGTTTACATCTCCGAAAGGTTGATATTTTATTTAAGTATCATTATTTATGGAGGATCTTCTGCCTAGTTGTATTGATCCAAGTGTATAGAAATGATATTTATCTCTAGATAATAAAGTTTTGCTCTGTGGGTTTCGGTTTTGCTAGGGTTAGTTTGTCATGCTTGCGCTTGGATGTAATCGTAAAGCTTACTTTCTTAATTCCTTCCGAAGTTTTGTGTTTGCTAATTTTGAAAGCAAGTCGAAGGTTACATTTTCGATAGAAGTTGGATATTGTACTTTTTCATGGTCATATTTTGTGAAAGGTTGGTTAGAAAGTAAAAAAGGTTGATTTAAATAATGAGGATTTAAATTTCACCTGAGACATATTATTTATTTGTGACGTTGGATTATTCGCAAAACTCATCTGCGTTTTTCGATTTATTCTGATGATCGATAAATTTTTTTTATGAAATTGAATCGACCACTTTAAAAATTAATCGGATTATAAAAATTAAATATCTGAATTATTCAAAAAATTAGCATTCTTTATTTATTAATTATTAATTTTGCTAAGCAACCAAACACATGAAAATTCACGTGAATATTAACATTTGATTAGTGTGGTCAAACCGATCGACTCGTGATGGGGTGGGGTGGGCTGGTCCATAAAAATTAGTCATATGGCCAGATGGGATGGGGTGGGTTTGGAAATTCTCAATTCAATTCAATCCAAGACGGATTGCGATTAGACGGATTAGTCTACAGTTTGATAAAAAAAAATATATATATAGAAACAATTAAAAAATTTAAGTTTGGGTTACCTATTAGACAAGTCAAACTTATGAATTTATTAAGTTTTTCATTTTCATTTTAAATTTTAAAGAATTTTTTTTTCAATCAACGTGCCAACCCGAGCTCTCGACCCAAGTCAACCCGTCTAAATTCATCTTAAAATAAATTAATAAAATTTTAATCTAATCTATTTAAATTATTTGATGGAATGCACTAATCCGATCGACTCATTCAAATTAATGGATCTACATTTGATTTGTCCATCTTGTAATTTTTTTTTTTAATCTATTCACTCTTCCTCTCTAGGAGTTTAGCTAGACTTAACTCATAACTAGAAGGTCATTCGTTCCTAGCAAGAGTTGTACAATTATTGTAGTCAAGCTAAAACATATTTATACTAAGTATCACTTTGTGAGGGATACGGTAGAGTATGTTGACTCATTGACTAAGCCTTTGACACACGGTGACTAAATGAACTGAAATAGAAATAATAAAGTGTTTGACTACAAAGTCATCCATGGAACAATTCTCACTAGATTTTTTTTTTTGAAAAAAAAAAACTTGTTCTTGGTCTTCTCTCATTTAGGAATATGCCTTGTGTGACCATTTCAATATCTAATCTCCATCCATTATCCACGTTTCATTGCCACAATATGTTGATCATGTCAATAGTGTGTTGATTCAATTAAGTGCCTTTGACAATGTCTTCATTTGAAATTGGTTGAACTTAAATTTTTTTATGTTAATAATAATATAAAGTAGGCATCAATTTATGCATAAATATGAAATATTCTTGGGTAAAAATTAGAAGAGCATTTTTTTATTGTTATTTTTATCAAAACAACATTCCTTTTTTTAAAAAAAATAAATATATTTTAATGTTATTATAGTTGTTACAATATGTAATAACTATGATATGTGCTTCAATAAACTAGCTCAATTTAATCAAAATTACTACATAATATTATTTATTAACTTGATTATCTATACTTAATTAAAATTATTTTAAATTAATTAAAATCACTTCAAACTATTGTAGCAACTATGTCTATATCATATTTCCGGGATAATAATACAATGGTTAGATTTTCTAAATGATTAATCAGATGTTTTTAGTTGAATTTCAACTGTGACGTATTATTAAATTTTTTTTTTAGTGACACGATAATCATAAGAACCATGTCCATCTAGTCGATAAAAAGTAATTTAATGTTACAGAGTTTCATGTATAATAAGTTTAATCAAGTTTGATTAATTTTAGGCAAAAAAAAATTTAAAAGAAAAATATACTTTTTAATAAATACAAAAAGTTGGAGGTGCTCTTTAGCTATTTTTAAAAATTAAGTACACCATTTAATAAATTGATCAAGTTAAAAGATATCATGTGGCTTTTATTCTTCTCGATCGTGTCTTCTTTAAAACCAACAATCAAATCTAACTGCTCGTTAGTTACGCACAAACGTCCGACCTAAGTCACGGCTAGATACGCGGGGGAATCTAAAGGCCACGCAGCAGCTTTCGCCGGATCCGTCAACCATGTCATTTACAGAGAAGCGACCCACGCGGTGGTCATAATTCTCAACTATCCTAACACGCGGCAGCTTCCCATTTGTCAAATCGTCACCCTCCGCCTCGCATCATCGTCCGATCCGTCCGCGAATGGCGGTTTCGTCGTACTTTCACCCTTGGTCCCCACACGGCACCAGACCGGTTGCAGCTTTACCATCGAAATGTCTGTGTATTTAGCAAAATTTAAAAAAATTAAAATGACACTCTAAATTATATAATTACATAAATCAGGAAAAGGACGTTTGTTAAATATTTTATTTCGAGAATATATTTTACTTTTAAGTATAGTAATTACCTATTATAATAAATAGTTACTAAAATATTATTTTTTATTTTCGATATTATTGTAATAATTATGACTAATTATTATAACTTATAGTAGTTATTTTATAATTGTTAAATTTAATAAATTAGTAAAGAATATTTTGATATAATAATATTTTATGTATAATAATTTTGATTAAAATAAAAATAATTGTTTTTTTACATTCTAGTAACTACTTGGTGATTATAATAATAATAAAAAAAAAATTGGCTTTTGACTTTAAATTGGGATGTTCTTTTGATAATTTGTATAATTTAGAATGTTTTTTTTTAATTTTTGTTAAAAAAAACACCCTTAATTATTATTATTATTAAAAAATTAAAATAGCATCCAATTTTTTTTATTCTAAAAATATTACGAGGAAAATTAATTTAATCAGATTGAAATTGTTACACATGATCAACTTCATTAAAACTACTTAAAATGAAACTTAAAATCATTTTAATTTATTAAAAATTACGGTAAAACAACTATAGCAACTAGTTGCTCTATGTGTTTTAATATTTATTTTTTATTAAAATTCTCTTATAATTTTTAGATTTTTAAATTAAAATTTCAAATTTAAAAATAAAAATGTAGACAAAATAAATATATAAAGGATATCAAAAATTTATTAATGGACCTAAAAATTTAAATAAAATATAAATAAATTTAGAAGGTCATTATGGGTTTACCATTTAGTAAATGATTTATAAATTTAAATAAATTATGAGGAACTTTCATTAAAATCACTTAATTTAGTAAAAATTATAATAAAATAATAATTAGTTTACGTAGATGCTCGTTTTAAATATCTTGAGTGAGAGTCTCGTTTTATTTTTTATAATCACACTGTGCCCCGGCCGGCAAATATTTTTTAAAAAGTTTAGATATTTTTAAAAAGTACAACTTAAGTACGGATAAATTGCCGTTTAATTTTCCCCCCAAGGAAACGGCCGTAGGAGGGTAAAACTAGAGAGGTCGCCACGCACGTGATGGATCGTCGGCGACTCGGCCCACGCCACGTGGACTGGACGGCTTCCAACTTGCCTATCAGACGCCGGAAAAGAAAATAATAAATAAATAGAAAAATAATAATTAATTAATAAAAATTTATGACCATTTCTAGCTTCTTCTTTCCCTTCTCGTCGTCGTCGTCTTCGATCGTCGTATAAAAGCCCCCGCCTTCTATCTCTAACGGTCGGAACAAGCAAGCCATTGGAAACGAAGCCTCTCTCTCTCTCTCTCTTCTCAGCCAATGGATCGCGATCAGGAAGGGGAGCGGGAAGAGGTCGCCGGCGAAGAGGGGTTCGGTCATGGCGGCGAGAAGAATGAGTCCCCGAAGGAGGTAGAGTTTGTCCCGCCGCACTCCCTTCTTCCCAGCCCAGAGCCCCCGGCTGGGATTGCGAAGGAGGGCTCTATCGGGCCGGACGAGGAGCGGCTCCCCATCGGACGATCCGCCTCCCTCAACTCCGCCGTCGAGTTCATCCGCGACAGGAGCAGCGTCTTCTCCGCCGCCATCGTCAGGCGATTCTCCTCCTCCTTGAAGGAACCTCCGCTGCTCGACGGCAAGTGCGGCCCTGCTGCACCACCCGCCACCGAGTTTCACCTCCACGGTCTCAAGGTCGTCGTGCGGGTCAAAGGAGAGAGCGAGACGGAGGAGAAGACAGAGGCGGAAAGGGAGTTAGGCTTCGAGATCAAGGGCCGGGTCAGCTTCTTCTCTCGCTCCGGCTGCCGCGACTGCGGAGCCGTCCGATCGTTCTTCCGCGAACGGGGCATCCCTTACGTCGAGATCAACTTGGACGTGTTCCCGGAGCGGGATCTGGAGCTGGTGGAGCGGACCGGGAGCGCCGCCGTGCCGGCTGTCTTCATCAACGAGAAGCTGCTGGGAGGACTGGTGGTGCTCAATTCCCTGCGGAACAGCGGAGAGTTCGATCGGCGTCTGCGAGAGATGGCCGGACGGCGGTGCCCGGACACGGCGCCACGGATTCCTGTTTACGGATTCGACGACGAGGAGGAGCTGGAGGGGGAGCGGCCCGACGCGATGGTCGCCGTGGCGAGAGTTCTCCGGCAACGCCTCCCTATCCAGGATCGGATCACCAGGATGAAGATCGTCAAAAACTGCTTCACCGGCAGCGACGCGGTCGAAGCCCTAATCGGCCACCTCGACTGCGGCCGCAAGAAGGTAACTCGCCCTCCTCCCTATCCCTCTTCTTCTCGATCCAATCTCATCCGTTCGATTAGAATTCCACGGCTAGGATGACGATCCGATTCCGGAAACAGTAGAGGGGAAAGGCCAGTGCAAGAAGGGAAAGGCCAGATCGTTGAGTCCGTTGGCCGGCTGGTCCCAGCGTCCTGATTCTGGTACTTCAAACTTCGAAGTAGGTCGATGCTTGCTCGGTGGACGTGGTAGGTCAGTTGACACACTCCACAGACCATGCTCGGCTTTCGGTGTTGGGTCTTTTCCACGTGAATCTTCCTAATCTAGATTAGGGCTTAGCAAAAGATTAATTAAATTGAATTAAATTACTAATCCAATTAACAAATTTTATATTGGTTTGATTTGTTCGATTTCGATGACAAAATTTAGTAAAAAGTTCAGTTTAGATTTGTTCATTTTTTCCACCCTTACATAAGTTTCCGTCGTATAGGATCCCGGGAAAAATCAGACCATATTATGTTGTTGTACATAATTTTATACATTGCTTGAGATTATTTATGTGATTCGAATTCGTAACAACAAAGTCATACAAGAACATCTTTACATGAAAAAGGTCTTTTCTTTTGCTAGGATTTTCCATCCATTTTTTAAAAATAAAAATATCTTCAGTAACAACCAGTCCTCGTCCAAATGTGAATCCTATTTGTTTCAACGTGGTTCCATCTGCCTCTTTCATAAGCAATAGGGTTGCCTTTCCTTATGCGCATACAATTTCTGACTAGTCCATTGATATCCATTTTATCACACCAGTCATTGAATTGGTCTACAATTTGGTTTACTACAGGCGATCGCGATCGGTAAAGAGCTTGCCAAGAAGCACTTCATTCATCATGTATTCCGGTGAGTCTTATGATGAATGTACTTTCATCGAACTACTAGCTAATTTGCATGACAATTGATTTATACAGGGAGAATGACTTCGAGGATGGGCATAATCATTTATACCGTTTCCTCGAGCACGAACCATCGATTCCTAGATGCTTCAACTTCAGGGGAACAACAAATGATAATGAACCAAAGCCAATTCAAACTGTTGGGCAGAAGCTTATGAAGCTAATGCAAGCAATTCTTGAAACTTATGCATCTAATGACAGGCGCCATTTGAACTATGTTCGTATAGGTGAAAGTGAGGAGTTTCGAAGGTATGTGGATTCTTGGTGTTGCTGTTACACTATAATCACATTCGCAATGTGTTTTCTTTGTTGCATTGTTTGATTGTTCAACCTAAACTGACTCAAGTTATCATGTGGAAATCTTCAATCAATGTGTTAGGTAGACTACCAATATGGTGCCTCTATAGTAGAATAAAAGAAAATAAAGAAAGAAATTCCGAGAGAGCCCCCTATGCGGAGTATATGCCCGACCTTTTATCTGTGTGAGAGGGGTAGATAGGGGCAGAGCTAGGATATTGATTCAGTGTAGGCGTGTAGTTTGCTGCGGAGTGTAGACTGCGGAGGCCGTCAGAAGGCAAGGCCGGAAGGTGTGTAGGGAGGCCAGAGATAGGAGCGAGGGCGGGGAGTGTGTAGAGACGAAGTTTAATTAGGGTTGGTCGAATCCTCCCTCGCCGAGCTTGTTGCCAATGGAGAAATTTTTGGTGGTATTGACAATGGCGCCTAAGTCAAATAAGGGGAGGTTCAAGTCTTCTTCTTCAGCTGCTTTAGTCACGCACCTCTCTGCGTACCGAGAAGAAGATAGTTTGAGCAGAAGGATTAGAAGGTGATAATAATGATTTTTTTTTTGTCTGGGTCAGTGTGGGCAACTGTCTACATTGGGCTTGTGCTAGCACTACTCCTAGGGGTAGACAACTATGGAGATAATGGGAAGGTGGGGGGAAGAAATCATGAGAAAGTGGGGATCATAGTCTACACCTGCTTGTGGTCTACCAACCTCTGCTAAAAGAGCTCGAATAGCTCGGCCTAATGACTCGGCAACTCAATGGCTCGGCAAGTCGGATTTTGGATCTGCTCGAACCAACTCAAATTGGCTCGGTAGCTCGGGATGGGGCCATGTAGGTGCTAGTACATGGAGTCATCCAGATACGGACAGTATAAATGCTATTGTTTAGAAAAGCAATAGGTGACTACTATTTCATGTTCATATTTTTTTATGCCTTTTCCCACATGTCCTTTAGAAGAATTATGGTTGTTATCGCTTAATATTAGTCTTAAGAGAATACAAAACTAGTATGGTAGGATTTTGCAATTGCTTACTGAAAGAAGACTACAAACTATCTTGGGATCTTATTATATCTGTTCTCACTTGGATGTTTGATTTCGATTCAGTATATTTTGTTTTGAAAGTGATCATATAATACTTTTTATCGTGTTGTATCTGAAGTTGGGTTCATCCTTTTATCGTCAGACTAAGTGATTGAATACTCCGATTTTAGTTATAAAGAGAACTAATCCACTACAAGATTTGTTGTGCAGATATGTTAACCTCGTTCGAGATCTGCAACGGATTGATATTTTCAGCCTTTCAGCTGCTGAGACGCTGACTTTCTTCTTGAACTTGTATAATGCGATGGTCATCGATGCTATCATCAGGAATGGCCGACCTGGGATGATCGACAGGAAGGCTTTCTATACCGACTTCCAATATATAATTGGAGGCTTTTCTTACTCGCTTTTGTCCATCAAGAATGGCATCCTCCGATCCAACAGAAGGCAGCCTTACTCATTGGTCAAGGCATTCGGTGCCGGCGACAAGCGGCTAGAGGTATTAACTTTAGTTACCTTCCTACTCATACTATCATTGTCAATGAGGAAGTCTGCTAAAATATAGTCAATTTCTTTAGTTGGTCCCCGATAAGGTGAATCCTTTGATCCATTTTGGCTTATGCAATGGAACCCGTTCGAGTCCAACGGTAAGGTTCTTCTCTGCCCAAGATGTTGAAGTCGAACTCCGATACGCTGCAAGGGAGTTCTTTCTTCACGGTGGCGTGGAGGTGGATCTCGAGAAGAGGATAGTCCATCTCAACAAGATCTTCAAGTGGTACGTTTGCTCTATAATTTCGGTTAGTTATCAATCACCACAATGATTCTTAGGGAGAAAATGTACATATGTTTATGGATCAACCAAATGCTAGTACATATTGAACCTCACACACCTCACTATTTTCCTATGTTTCGGTGTAGCCTTATTAACTTGCTTGAGGTTCATGATACAGGTATAGCGCGGACTTTGGACAAGAAAAAGATATCCTCAAGTTGATCTTAACTTACCTCGATGCAACTAAAGCTGGCCTTTTGACTCATCTTCTCAACGACGGAGGTCCTATCAAAATATCCTACCAAAACTTCGATTGGTCCTTGAATTGTTGAAGGCCCTATGTGGTAATACCATTCGTAGCACCGAGACAACGGCAAGTATCCGCGAGATAGAAAATGTTGTTTGTGTCGTGTGTGTGCGTGTGTATAATAGATACATGATTTCGTGAAGTATCTTTTGTTAGTATTTATAATTTGAAAGTGTAGGATCATTCAATCGACTTGCCTCATACCTCATGCCTCTCGAGAAAGATGTAGTAGTAGAGCATGTATGAATGCATTATGATCTTTTATACAAATGTAGTTTAATTATCTTTTTGTTTACCAAGTTGTTTATGTCATACCCTTTAAGTTATCGTAGTTTGCGAACAAACATGTGATTTTTGTCTTTGATACTCCATGATAAATCAGGAATATTAAGGGTCGTGGAGGTAAATAAGGATTCATGTGATAGATTCCTTAACTTGGTCAACATGGAATCCATGTGACAGATCCCTTGAGTCGGTCAACATAGAGTCCATGTGGTAGATCCCTTGACTCGAGTCCATGTGGTCGAATACAAACCTCAGCTTCTCTCATTCCCGAGTACTTAGTGACCCATTCGGATTCGGGCGGCTAGGCAATTTCTTTCCCGACTCGACACTCCGTTTCCTACTCGAGCTCGGGAAGCACTTGACACTCGGGTGACAGTCAACAGTCAGGCGTGTGGTTTCTCGACTCGGCACTTCATTTTCCATTCCGTCTCGAGAAGTACTTGACATCATTCGCCATTCGTCCTACTCGGAGCTTGGACCTTGCGACACTCGTCTTTCCAACCAGGCTTAGGGAGAAGTCGGGAGAAGCTCAGCGACTTCCTACACAAGCTCGGGAAACATTCATAGCAACTCAGCCGAACTAGTCCTGCTGGCAACTTGAGATTATCATCTCAAAAAGATCCGGGGGATTATTGCCAAAATGAAAGGGTAAGTTGACTGGAGATCTAACGTGATTATGTTCAAAATGAAAGGATAAGATGGAGATAGATCTCGGGTGATTATTGTCAAAACGGAAGGATAAGATGTACAAAGATTTCAGGCAATTGTTGCCAAAACTAAAGGACAAGGATGGTGGGGGCTGTTGAAAAGAAAGGTTTTAAATATCATAAAGAACGCTCTAAATGGAAAAGGGCTGTCATTATAATGGAAAAAGTTATAAAAGAAGGGGAATCATTTAGAGAAAGGAGACTAACTTTTTCATACATTTTCTACTACATTCTCTATATCATTCCTACCACTTTTCTATTATTCTATGCTCTCGTCTGATTTAAACATCGAAGGGCCCTCGTCGGGACTAAATCAATAGCCTCTGACTTCGTGTTGACTTTGGGCAGGGAAACCATTTTATTAAGACATGATGAACAGAAGAAGCACTTGGCTGTCAACGCTCCAGAAATACTCGGCTAGGAGTTTCCAAATTTTATCGTATTAGTGGTCTTATGAATGACCAAGTGCTTGTTTATTTTTGTGCACGAATAAATAGCATGAGAGGGAAGAAAGTTTCCTCTATTTAGTTGATCTAAAATTAGGGGATAGGGAAAGGATGAATACTAAATTCGTTTGTGGATTGACTAATTTTTTATCCTCCCAAAATAAAAAAGAACGACTCTCCGATGATGTCCTCCCAATGTCATGCCCCATACGGTAGGCTTGCTATAAGGTTAGTTTTTACTCACCGTAAGTGAACTACAATAATATTAGAGCAAAAACAACTCATATCAAGATCCAATAAATTGTCAAGATCATTATTATGAATCAAACAATTTAAGAATATTAATCTTTTATCATAAAATTTCAATTAAATATGTTTTTAGACAAATTCATCATTTCTCTTTTATTATTTACGAGTATTCTGGATTTAATTTATTAAATAATTCACATATATACATATTATATAAGGACAGATGATCGATAATTTACCTAGTAAAAGATACAATCATATATAGAGATGAACTATCTACAATCCATCCAAAACAAAGTAGATCATAAAAATATATAAATATATAAGATAGATGACCTATAATTTACTTGATAAAAATATATCATATATATATATATATAAGATAAATGACTTACCGTCTACTTAGAGATATACCTCACAAAAGAAAAGATAAACAATCAGCAATCCACCGGTGAAAACCATCTCATATAAATGGTTGAAGCCTACACACTTGCAAAAGGACCCAGGGATATTTTAGAATGTGGAGCAAATAATTATTTTATTTTATTTATTTATTATAGCATAAGAAGTCATACAACTCCTTGAGAGCACAAAGCCAAAGCTCTATAGTATAGGCATTACGTTTATTATTTCATCAATTTATTTTTCATAATAGTGCAATCCTTTTTAAAGTGTGAAACCGAAGCTCTAAGTATAAATGTTGCATTCATTATCTTGTTAATTTAATATTAATAATAACACAACCCCTTTTATAGTGTGAAGTTGAAGCTCTATGGTACGATTTATCTATTAGTTTATTAGTTATCATAATCAATTATGTGATTTAATTTGCCATGGTTCTCACAACAGAACAAACAAAATAGGTATCAAGCAATAATAAGAGTAGAAATGAGATCATAAATAATGTTAGGGATCAAATGGTTTAGCTAAAAGGGGTAAATAGCAATTTCAAACCTGCAAGTGTGATTCTATACCCGTTCTCTCGATAACAAGTTCACAAAATGATTAGCGCAACAAAAATAAAAACATACACACAAAATGCACTTAGACAATTGCTTACACATGATGTTTACATGGTTTGGGAGCCCTAGGCTCTTATTCCACGGCCTATGATTTATTGATAGATCACTCCCGGATAGCCTCTATCTTTTCTCCTTCTCGACCAATTACCAGAGGTGAAGAAACCTCTTATGATCACAAGAGAGTACAAGGATTACAATGGACGCTTTAGAGAGAAAGGAAAAGTTTTAATAAGACTTGACTAGCCCTATTTTCGCGATACTCCACTATGCTCCCCTTTTATAACCTTGAATCTCCAATGTCTCTTGTTATTTGTCACCCAATTGTCAACTGCTAAGTCAACATCAGTTAATCGGTCCTCATGATCTAACCATTATTGTGTTGCAATGGTTCCTTTTTATTTTCCATGTAGACAAGCGATTGATTATCAACTTATCATTAGTTGATTGTTGTCGACTCAGCTACAAACATAAATATTCTATTTGTTGGCTCCATGGACTCAATCGACTAATCCTCCAATCAACTAAAATTCACATTTAATCGACTACTAACTCTTAAACCTCAAATTCATTTAGGGTTTTAAGTTGTTCAGCCATCAGTTGACTAATCTTCAATACCAATCGATTGATAACCCCAACTATGACCTTATAAGGTTAAGTTCATTTATGTTGAGTTCTACTCTCATCGCCCATGAGTACAAGTCACTCAACACTCAGTGAACTGGAGACTTATCATTTTAATTTGACTTTGCGCCTTGTTCATCTTCGATCTGGTTACTCGGTCTCTTAGATGTGCACGAGCTCAAGACTCCACCACCCTTCACCTATAGATTTCATCTCCGTCGACTGTTGTCCTCATTGCCTCAATGCTCCTTGTTCTGTGGTCCTTCAATTTGTCTCATGCAACCTTGTCCAATCTCTACGAACTTCAAGTCATCAAGTTGCCAACCTAATTGTACCAAGTCAATGCTCCAGAGCTACTCCAATACCCACCTCAATGTTCCTCTTCCTATTGTCTCTCAAAAGTTATGTAATTTTTCCAAGCTTCATATATATATTCAAAGATTCATTTGGGGTATTAGGTTGCTTAGCCACCAGTCAGTTGGTCTCGAATACCAATCGATTGATTACCCCAACTATGGCCTTCTAAAGTCAAGTTTGCCTATGTTGAGTTATACTCTCGTTAGATGCGCACAAGCTCATGACTCCTCCACATGCCGTCCTTCACCTCTTCACCTATGGAGTCTCCCTCCATCAACTATCATCCTCATTGACTCAATGCTCCTTGTTTTTGTTAGGACCGAAGGAATTTAGATATCTCCACAATGGTATGATATTGTCCACTTTGGGCCTAGGCCCTC